>JANBVN010000158.1:0-75051 GCA_030052785.1 Coniochaeta hoffmannii | reverse complement strand
CTCAAGCGATGGCGAGTATCAATACACACAGATATACGACGATGACGACGCCCCTACTGAAGGTGGAGACGACAGAACCTTCATTGAAGTCGATAGTGATGGATATAGTAACTATAGCACCGTCGTTGGCGATGTTCAGATGACAGTCAAGTGTTTTCATGAGCTTATGAAGAAGATCTTGGAGCATAATTCCGCTTCATGCCTTATTCAATTTGTGTTGAACAAACAGGACGGTAAACAAAACGATGGGCAAAGCCTAATACAAGCTATGCTTCCATGGACCTTCAGTTTCGACGACAGTCGAGGCAGACGTTCTGCTTGAGCTTGATAACCTCGTTCTCGTCGCAAGGAAAGCAAGCCGTAAGGAGAGACTCGGCGCAATCGAGACGACATAACGGTGGCAAGTACTGGCGGTGTAGCTTTTGTCAGTACATGGGATGTTTTATAAAATCGTCTGATGGCTGTATTATGCCGCGCAGCGTCTCGAAATTTGTGCTTGGAGGGTGTATACGAGTGTTTTCCCGAAACGCGCACAAATACTTCCTAGTTATTTCTCTATAAGCGGTACTTATTAATTGACTAGTATCATTTACTAATGCCTCCTTACACGAGTCGAGTTATTACACGAGTCGAGTTGCCACGAGAGTGATATTCGTTGTCTTCGCTGACTCGTGTGAAGACTGAGAATAAAGAACGACATATACTACTAATGGCAGCCAATAGCAAGTCTTCTGTAGCCCTTGATGGTGAGCTTTCGGATTGGCAGGCCCTGGTCTAGCTCAATAAAACGTTCCTTAAGATCGGCCAAATTCCCGGTCTAGATCAAGACGAGGTTCTCAGTCCCCCTTATACGCCTGGTTTCGGAGACAAGCATCTGATCCCTGATCTCCTCAATTTGCATGAGTATGGACTACCGGGGATATCAAACTAGGGAAAGCAGTTGCCGGGATCGCCGGAAAAGATTTCGGATTCGGACTGGGAACAACATAATGAGTATCTTCGGTTCTTTATCCTTAGAACGAAGACAGCAAGAAAACCCTTGAGTCTCTTCTTAGAGACAGTCAGCTTCGGGGAGTCGCGTTCGATTGGGAAAGCAAAAGGCTTATAGGGAGCTGTGAAAACGAAATTGAAGTCAGGTGGTCCCGAGTGGCGACCTTGCCGGAGGATCCAAGCGATATGGCATGGGAATGCAATGCCATAATCCTGCAACGTAGGTCTCCGAGCCTTGCTCTTATAAGTATTGAAGAATTCCGCAAGGTACATCCTATGTTTTGTGCCATTGCAACGCAGCTCAAAGATGACGTTGACCTGTTGAGCGTATAGAAAAGTTCTAGTCCAATTGCGATCTTAATAGGTACTAAATTTGGGTGCCTGAGTGACTTGGATTCCGTTGTATCTCAGCTCATCAATGTGAACCAATACTCGAAGGAATGGCGGATGCGGACCGAGGAACTTGGTCCGCCTCTGCCAACTTCAGAGAATCTTAACAACCAATATTGGCAAGAAATCAGCGTCAAGTCATTATGTGGAGCTACCGGATTGGCGGTCCGGCATACTCTGCCAATTCTTTGTTCAACGCCGCTGCCTTGACAAGAACCCCCTTCGAACTTCATGGTCCATTAACATGGAAGACCTGAAGAGTGATGCCGGATACATCCATCAAACATAAGTTGGTGACATGATCAGCAGCACAGATTCATGCGACCTCTGCCGACTCATCGCCGACATTGTTAAGCGGAACATCCACTAGAAACGCCGAGCGACACACCCGCCTCGGAGTATAGCGGACGTTAAAGAGTACGGTCCCGTGAGACTCTTTGCGGATAGTCGTGAACTTGACCGGCGAGAAATGAAGGCTATCAAAGGAGTGGACGATGCGCGGTCGAAGATGAGCTGCTGTCGTACTGAGTGGCTGTGACTTGTGGAGAGCTTGAGGTGCTGGAGGAACTTCACTATGGGCCGTAAACCCCAACATTAATCATGTTCACCGCACAACTTAACAGGGATCACTGGGAACACCTTGGCAATGGCCGTCGCTAACTGGAAATTCAGGTTAGTTTGCGGAGTTAATGGGCGTCGTTGGATTCTCATCATCAGCGCGTGGAATCCAAGATGATCCACTGGGTGGCTTCAACATGAAAATAATTACGAATGGATTGAGCACTGTGAAATACACCGCAGTACCTGTAACGATAGCCAATTTCTGCCCAACCTTGGTCCTTCTAGAGGACCCAAGAGGCTGATAGACGTCGGGCTGCATCAGCAAGCCGAAGTCCAGCTGATTTGGTCTGAAGGGCGGGTTCTGAGGTACGCAGCATTAAGCTACTGCTGGGGAGCAACCGGAACAGGTGACGAAAGGGGTCGATCCAGGGTGCCGTTACGGTTGTCCGGAAGCTCGGCATGCGTTATCTCTGGGTGAATGCGCTGTGCCTGCTCTGGTATTTCTGTGCTCGTGCAGTCATACTCCGAAGAATGATTCGTATATCAGTGCGAGGCAACTTGATTTGCACTTTCGGTCGGTCAGGTGAGCTATTGACAACCGCTGTGACTGCCCACCCATCCTGCCTATGCCAGTGTACAGAGGCAGACAGCTGCTTCCGGTATTGACATCTGAGGGGACGTGCCATTAGCCCTGCCGGACTACCACAATCAGCCTTGGCCCATCTCGTCGCCACGGGGCAACAATAACCGGCACATCCAAGATCATGTCCCTTGCAGGGGGTGGGGGAATGGTCGGGCCACGAGACAAGGGCTAATACTGCAAGGCCGACCAGCTCCAAGCATCAAGTCTCGAAATGCCATCTAACATTACCTCGTGACAGCTTAATTTCTACGATTTACAAGAAGCAAGCCTAGTTTGTGAGTACACAACGAAGACCCATCTCAAGCTCACTCTTACTAGTGACTACCGTTTGTTCCTGGACAATCAGCTCTGGCATTTACAAGTGGATAAAGCCTCGAATCAGCAGCCAAGACCGGTGTAACGGGGCAACAACGAATTTGCACACTTCTGTATAGGCGCGACGCCATATTCTGATGTTGAATATTCCCCGGCTTGAACAGGCTGTTTAGCCCATTTCCGCGCCGGAGGGTACGTACAAACAAACATTACGATATAACGGAGTTCCCTTCTCTATATCTGGAAGATCGTCACTCGATAAGCCAACCCTACCCCATGGCAAGGTAGAAATGGGCAGCGCTCTTCGTTACAGCTCGAGCTTATATTCAAATTCATTTCAGCTCGATGATCTCCTCCGAAGACTGTCCGAACAAGCTTGGCAACAAGAGATACAGACACTTCGGACGCTTGAGGAAGAGAACCGGGAGTTGCATAGCAGATTGTCGAACCTACAACAACGCTGGTTGTGTATATACAGACTGATGCAAGAGGTTAACAACATTGTTGAGCAATTAAACAAAATCAGGAAGGCGGGAGGGCGCATGATAGACAAGCAGAAGATGATATGGCTTGTAAATTGCACTGCATTCTAAGGAGTTCTTTAAGTGGTTCGGAAGCAATTGGACTCCATAGCTATAACACAAGCGGGTAGTCCTAAGCTGGAGTGAGATAGGGTGTAGCCGCGTACCACTAATGATGGGCATGGTCAGCCCTTTGAACTGCTAGTGATACACCGTTCTTCGTAGAGCCCTGTCTGATGCCTAGAAAGCTGACTCCCTTGGTACGCGGGATCCTAAACTCCGCACTGATCGTAGACGTGTGATTGTGCTTTTACAGAAGCAAGACCTCGTCTCCTACACTATAACCTTAGAAGTCTTAAATACACAATACACGTGCTAGTCACCCCGGTAATGGTGGGTTACCAGCGCATGGCGCAGCTCGTTCGTTCTGAGATTTCCATGTTCTACCAAACAGCGTCATCTTGTAGCTTATCCTAAACCTGAGCCTGGCTTACACCTGGCCTTGAGCACTGCAGTGCATCATGCTCGTTACCCTCAATTTACTGGTCCGCAGTAAAGGATACGATCGTGAGACGCGAGGCTTACTGTCTCACTGTCGTCATCGCCTATGACCCGGGATTATGGCGTCTTTAGCTATATCTGGTAGGTGTTGGTAGTCGAAGCTGTGTGTCTCTAGGAAGCAGCCACCTTTCTGTGAGTTTACCATGGAGACGCATCGTTCAATTATTATGGCACGATCTGAAGACGGTTTGCTTATATAATGAAAACCAGGTTTAGCTTCCGCCATTTAACTCTAACGCCAACTAACGTTGAAAGATTTATAGCGTAAGTTTCTGTGGGGCTTCTTTACAGTAACGTTAACGTTTATGTAATCTTTTGGGTGTCATTAATGGCCTAATAGGAACTGTTTTCGACCGATTCAAGATATGACTCATAGTGATGCTCGGCGCCAAAACAAGTAGACCTCCGGGTCCCTGTATCCTTTCCCTCTTCGGGTTTCCTGGTCCTGCTAAAGGCCGGAATAGGCTTGTCCCAATATGGCTCCTCGACTGACTCGATCTCAGCATGCTCAGATTCTGTATATGATACTCGAGGGCTTCAATGACGAAGCCAGTCTTGATGTTGTGCCTTGCACTAACCGATCCCTTCGCAAAATTCGATCGACATTCGCCCGATTCGGATCGACAACTGTGTCTGCGAACCGAACTGGTCCTGACCTTAATATTACCTGGGTTTCTTGCTCTTGTTCAGTTTCTTGAGGCATCGACCGCGCAGCCTGACCACTCCTGAATGATAATCTTGCCGGTCGGGTTGGTCGACTTATCCCACGTTCAAAGTCAACCTGTCTGCGTCTGATTCAAGACCTCGGCGAGTAAATCACGTGAGTAAATTCTACGTTAAATATCTCAGTGTATGCGTAAGTACCAGTCCACAACGGGATTCGACCGTCCATTACGATGCTAGCATCAGGCTTACGCATGTTCTATGCTAGCCCTATTTATACCCATAACTCGCTGTTGTCCGACAGCACTAGACGAGTCTATTCCGACAAAGAGGCCAACCAAAAGCCTGGCAAAACAATCGCGCTGGCCTCGAGTTGTATAGAGACCCCTCCTTACGAGCAAGGATTTGGTTGACCCTCTCCGGCCCCACTCCGAAGTACCCGTTATATTTCCCGGTGATATATGGGCGGCTTTCAAGGATATCAATAAACGTCCACCGACACCTCTCTCCCACAGCACTCCGTGGTCAATCAGGCATTTGCTTTCTCCGCCCTATAGAACCTCGGAGACTTCACCTCGTACACGCTCCCGCGACTCTAAATATCCCCGTGGCGGCATATCTCGTACCGTATCCTTACCCATATCAGCAGCAATGAGCATACAACAAATTCCCGGCAAAGGCCGGCCAAAGGCGAAGCCACTCCATCTATGCAATCCCATATCCGAGATCAGGAAGGACATCCCCGTCATGGATATTAACACCTACGTACACCGGTCGAAAGAAGAGCGCAAACAGGAGGTTGCGTTTGGAAAGATTTTCGGTAAGCTCAAGCGGCCTATGAACGCCTTTATGCTATACCGTAAGGCCTACCAAACCCGCGCCAAAGAGTGGTCTAAGTCTAGCCAGCATAGCGTCGTCTCGCAGGTGTGCGGTGAAAGCTGGCGGCTCGAGCCCGACGACGTGCGCGCCCAGTTTGTCCAGTGGGCTAAGATCGAGCGCGACAACCACCAAAAAGCGCACCCGTCGTACAAGCTCTCCAAGGCGTACAAACCTAAGACTAAAGCCGTCAAGAGCAGTCGCGGCGAGAATGACGACTATCCAGACGATATCGCTGTGAAAGACCTAGACGGGCACGGCTCCAAGCCCATACGCAGGATTGCAACGCCGTTCGACCACGAGGAGTACTATCAGCACAACCACGGCGTATTCTACGCTAGCAATGCTGGCCAGACCATTCCCATTGAGCACGATGACCACACCGATGACTGTCACTCAAATATGTACATAGAGATCACAATCGCCCCTATGATGTACCACCCGGTTCACAGCGAGACGGACGAGTGCGACCAACAGCGGCAGGAGCAGCAGCACCGTAATTATCATCACGATCACGCTTGCTTTTCCCGGCAACGAGTCAATCGCTTCCTGTTCGGCACGGCAGGCGAGCTGCTCAACCTTGACGCCTACCCGAAGTACCCGCACCAGATAGACCCCGCCCCGTGGCACACCGGATCAGCTGCGATAGGACAGCCACCCGACCGACTAGTCCAGACGACGACGACGGCGACGTCCGAAATGAGCCAATACAGAATGACTTGGGACGAGTTCAACGACCCAGCAATGCTGGCGCTGCCGCGAAGCTTCGAGCAGCAGACGTGGCCGATAATTGGTAACGCTCTAGTCGCCGGGGGCAACCTTGGAGTGGAAGTGAGCCCCGTTTATACGGTCACCAGTGATGTCCACCTGAAACCCGAGGATTGTGGCCTGTGCTGGCAGATTGTATAACATCGCTCGGTAAGATACACCATCCCAGCCTCGCCAGCCGCGCTAACACCTTTCGGATGGAAGGGGCATCCGCGGCATATCGAGCCTTCTCATCTCAAGGACATTATGAGAAGATCCGCGGTGCGAAGAGACCAGACCACGTCCCACTACCGTGCGATTGTTTTGACTTCATCGGTGGCACCAGCACGGGAGGGTAAGATTGGCTGTTCGCTCGGCTGGGACGCGTACTGACCTGGCTCGAGAATTATCGCGCTCATGCTCGGGAGGCTAGGCATGAGTGTCGACGAGTGTATCCGAGCGTACAAGGAGGTGGCAGGGCGGGCCTTCACGCCGAAGAAAGCGAAATGGTCCTAAGGTCGAGATGGGGTTCTGTTGCTTAGGTAAGTAAGCTGAGGCGTTGTCAAGCAGCTGCTAACAACTTAAACACAAAGCAAGACTGTTGATGTCTTATGCAAGTGAAGAGTCAAATGAATACTTAGATTGATCACTGGAGTGATCAAGAACTATCTGCCAGAGACCTGTAAGAGGTCTCTGCCTATATACTTGTAGAGACTGTAATGATAGGTGTGGTAGACGCGAGAGACGTCTATCCATCGACCGCACTGATAGACGTTGAGCGCGTCCCTAGGACGCTGGCCCGTCTATCAGTCATGTGACTTCTGACCCCTCCATCATGCAGCCCGACAAGTCCTGCCTGCATGTCCTTATCTATTGGTCGGGCGTCCTCCGCCACATGGGGGTTCGTAACAACTCCTCCCCGCGTCGCCGTCCGGCGCCTTCTCCGCTAAATCTCCCGAGGCGGCCATCCGACAGACGGTCAGGGACTTCTGTGTGCAACCGGAATGCGCTGCCCGATACGCACAAGGCGGGTCAAGACCCGGCGCATGCCCACATGGCGAGATGGAATTCTGCGATGGGTCATGCACCAAGACGTATGTCGAAATCTTATAGAGATGAAGACAAAGATGGTTAACCCCGTAGGGCTGTCTTAGCGATCACTAAGGACAACGTCAACGCTCGACCGACCCTGTTCACGACATATGACACGACTAGAGCACCACGATTATATGTTAGGTACACAGTAGTCAAGTCATATGTGGGTAGCACGGTATTACACCGTGACGTTCTGCTCCTTGCTGTGGTAGTGCTTTTACTTTCTTGGTTGAGGGCTGGATGGTTGCTCATGCTGATGAAATGAAAGCAGCACCTCAGCGTCGTGTTCATTCGCTCCGGACTATAGCCCGACTACTTATGGAGGCTTTCTTCGACTGGCTGGATGTCTTAGCGCAGACTGGACCGAGGGCAGCCAATGGTCGACCTTCCCCTATTGTTGTGTATTGGGGAGCTTGGACTGGCGTCTTCTCTCCAATAATCAGGCATACCGATATTTTGAACATAAATATTGCTCTTGATCATCCTCATTTTCGAGAGACCACGATATCAGAGTCAAACCAGAATCAGACCTTGATTAAAAGAAACCTCGCAGGCCGCAAACCATGGACCAGTGGTTTAAGAACGACATCATCGCTCTAGTGGCTCTGTTGGTCATGGTCTCCATAGGCCCTCTAGGCGGGTTGGTGAACAGGACATGCATCTCACAAGGTACAATACGTGCCAATCAAAGATGACACTCAATCCCTTTAACAATTTCCTCTCGGAATCAAGTGAACATTTGTTAGCACTGTCTTATTACCCATTTATATATCCACTGGCTTTGCACCAATCACATCACAGCTAACAAGTACAGGCTTTTGGCTGTCAGCCGCAGAACGGATTGTTTCCCGGACAGAGATTTATGAGTTGGAAACCCGAAACGTCGACCACGAGCCCGATCTATGAGACTGGGGCGAGGAGGCCTGGACCTCGAAATCCGAGCAACGACATGCTGCGTTACAAGCAGAGATCTCCCGGCAATGTCGTCCTCTACCGGTCGGTCCGTGCGTTCAGTGATGGATCTCCTGTTCGCGGTGTGCCCACGGGATACCGAATCCTAGAGGAGACGGAGGTCTGGGGAGGGATGAATAGAGTCGGCGTCGGGGGAAAATAGAGACATGGCGGCACAATAAGGTCAGAGGGCTGGGATGAAGGCATCCAAAACAAAGTTGTGTGTCTTTACATCCAACGTGGCTCCTCATGCCAGGAGTTGTAACCTTGGCTTTGAAGGACGAGTGTGTCCACCCAGCAATGTGTCTGTGCACAGCATTGCATGTGACTCACCCGAGTCAGCCCTCCCCAATAAGGACCATGATAAGCAAGCACAGGACCTCCGTGTAAGGTCGCTCCGAGCCAGCACTTTGTTCACACCTGCTTCAAGAATGGCTGTAAGACATCTTCTGGGGCTGTTTAAGGATGGTTGCCGGTGTGGAAAGCCTTTCCCCACGAACTGGCAGGGGCGAAGTCCGAAGTACATCCACCATCGCCGCTGCGGCTCAGTGTTGGTAGACGCCATCTCTGGGCCACTCTTAAAGACAGGGCCCTGTGGTGGTGTCCCAGAGCTTGACAGTCTTGTCGACCGACAACCGACTGAGCCACGACTGAGCCGACTGAATCACGACTGAGCCACGACAGAGCAGCTGACACGTTAATCCCGGAAGTTGGATCTGACGTCCGGCTAAAGCCGCCTAAGGCGCAATTGATCGACCAATCTGGCAGTGGGTCCCCACTCCATTCTTAAACCTAAGCGGAACCGGACAAAGCAAGGCGCTCAGAGCAGTGGGGTTTAAGAGCAGCAGTGCACCCTGACAAAATGGGGTCAAAAGGGGTCGTCCTTGCCTAATTCTTTCAGTCTAGAACGGTTCTTTGTACAACAACACAACAGCACCGAACATTAAGATACCCTTTTTTCTCGGTCACTCTCAATCAAGTCGTTGCCCTTGATTCTCCGGCGCCTCGGAAATACTTGACTCAGTCTAGACAGCCCAAGAAGCGTATTATTGCGGCGCCTGGTAAGTAGTTAGTAGCCAGGAGCAACTGAAGTTGTAGCTAATAGGTCAACAGTTTTCCCCATGTCTAACCTTCAGATCAAGTCGGTAATAGCCGAATTAGTGACGCAGTGTGTACAATCAGTGCCCTTGCTCACGTCGGACGTGCGGACTCTTGCCGACTTCGCTCAGTCGTATGGAGCATCAGCCCTCGGATCTGACGAATCACGATTCCAAGCCTTATACGAGGGATTGTCACTCGCCGAACAATGGGAGTTTTTGAATGTCTGGCTAGAGTTTGGGAAATTGGTGCTGGAAGGGCTTTCGGATAAAGGGCAGAAGATTGTCCTCATGAACGCAGTCAAGGAGGCGGACAAATATGTTGATACTGCCCTCCCCTCTTGGCCCCCAGAAGTTCTGAACAAGTTGCCTGAACGCTAAACCGACCAAAGGGGACTCTTGAAGAGCTCAATGGATCAAGCATTGAAGACAATACAGAATGTCCTGAGAGGCCGAAAAGAACGCGGCACAGGTGAATAGGCGTTCCTGGATCCTGGGATAGGGGCGGTCACAATATGGTACATATCACTTTCCGTCCTCGGGGAGAACATCAGGGTCGTTATTCCATCCGAAGTTCCCCGCCTTATTCCTGTGTTGCAACCTTTAGGATACATATTGTCCCGAATTTGGTGGTTACAGGGCCTTCTCAGAGCAGCAGCGCTACCTCCTGAGCCAACGATCGACTTTCTGTTCAATGTGGCTTTATGGTATACCACGGTGCCGGCTCTAGAGTTCGTAGTCTTCCTTTAGAATTATTACAGAAATAAGATTCTTGTACCTGTTCCCTATGTGTTTACACCTCATCCAGCGAAGCCTTGACCTTGCTAACAAACTGGATGGCAATCCCTCACTTTTCTCCCTGCCTGATAACGGACCTTGCTTCTACATCCTGGGCGGAGTGGAGCCGCTCAACGACTGGCTTGGTTCAAGAGACAGGGTTGTGAGCAGTGGACTTGTCAACTTCGCCAATTGCAAACCGGGCGCGACCGGTCGTCTATACCTTAGGTGCCGCTGGGCCTGGAGCAGCTTTGAGTTGGCCGGGTTATCATGATCTCGGATTGAGAGTCTGTTGTTGGCAGTATATCAAGCACATCCGCTTCCTTTCCGACTAAGGTATCGGAAAGCACGCATTCGAGGACAATTATCTAGAAGAGGCTACAAAGGGTCTTCATCCCGACCCAAACATTTTGGCTCGTGGACTTGGTATCTACGAATGCATTTGGTGACCAGGTGGGTGACGTTGCAGCAATGTGCCTGCACTGCTTGCCCTGGTGGAGAAAGCGACCTGTCACTTGAAGACCAGGGTGCGGCCGTGGCCGAGTTCCAAACACCACCTCCGGCCTTTGGAAGCTGGCAGCACGGCCTCTACCTATGATGGAGGTGACGCCACACTTTCCGCCTGTGGAAGTTAGAGCTGCCTGGTCACCATGCGGCGCCCGGCATTCAACCGAAAGCAGTCGTGGGTCCGGGAGAGTACTTTGACTTGGCCGGAATTTCGATCCACAATACGCTGCATACTGGCAGACATTGACACGACGCCGCCCTCATTGAAGATGTCGTTGGTAGAAGTTGCCATTTTTCTGGGTGAGACTGTATCTGCTTCAAGTGGCCGGAAAGTAGGGGTGGCCGGAAAGTAGGGGTTGCCGGAAAGTGGGTTCTCCAACTTTACTATCTGCAAGCCGACCCAATTTTTGGTGAGTCCTACCAAGCCTCGACGCTATCATGACAAAAATTGTCGTCAAGGTACAAGCGATTTTGGAGGACGGATGCTTCGAGTTTGGACGGCGTACCACGCTGGGTGTTCTGCAACAGCGTGGATGACTGTCCTGAGACGGCTGGACTAAACGTCTAGGCCCAAGAATCCCTACGGCACATGTATTTTGAGAAAGAGCGCAGCGTGGGAATTAGGGAGGGGAAAGACGAACGAAGATGAAGATCCAGCGCCAGCCTTCGTAGCCGCCTACGCCGTCCATCTTGGAGATGCCGAACGCCAGTAAGCCGCTGAAGGCGCCGGCTATCGAGGCGGCGGAGAAGAAGAGGGGCTTGGCGGAATTGGATCTTGTGGCGGCAGTACCACATTGTTAGGTAGTACTGGCGGCTTTATTAGCACAAGACAGGACAGACAGGGAAGGGGGTTTGTGTAGGTACGTACGGCAACACCTGGAAACAGACCAGCCTCAGCAACGCCAAGGAACAGACGAGCTATCAGCAGGCCGTGGTAATTCTGCACGATGCCCATGAGGGTCATGACGGTGCCCCAGGCGACCATGATCAGCGGCAGCCACCGACTGGCACGCAGTTTCATGAGGAGCAGGTTGGAGGGGACCTCGAAGGCGGCATAGGTGAAGAAGAAGATTGTCAGACACCAGTTGTACTGGTCGGCTGTCATGCCGAGGTCCTCTTGGATTTGTAGACTCGTCGACAAGAGGACCGTTCTCTTTCATGGGTTGATTCTTGACATCCTCGAAAAGCTCTCGGAGAGCTCGTTCTTGCTCTGCAGACTGCGCTGCGGACATCTGATCGAGCCACCCACATCGAGGAGCATAGTCGGCCATTGTTTAAATATCAGGAAGAGTAACCTAATGAGTATTGAAGAGGAAGAGCGTCAGGCCTTGTCGCAACCTGGAGATAAGTGGCTAGGCAACGCAGGCGAATGAATTGAAGGAGGATGTGGTGGAAGGAAAAAGAGACGCAGAGGAACAGGGGAAGAAAGGATGGACGAGGACGGGGGGAGAAGGCGAGGGGCATTCACAGCAGCTGCAGTATGCAAAGAACCAGAGAAGTAGTTCGTTCATGCGCAAGCTGCAGCAAGAAAGGCTGAGACTTCAAGGCTAGCGACAGCTCTCCTGCACTTTCTCCTCCCTTGATCGACACCGTGTTCTGATACGAGGAGGTTTCATATGGCCGAAGGTACGCAAGCCCTGTCTGATGCTCACTTCTGTTCCTTAGCCGTCGAATCGCGACTTCCCACTTAGGCTCACTGCTTGTGTATAAGTCTACCACGCGACTCATGGCCAACGATCACGTAGTACTGCCATCGTAACCGGTGAGAAGCTGGATCAAGCACAGCTCTATTATCTACTTCCGACGTCACTGAGGATTACCATGGGTTCTCCCGCATGCCAGCGGTGTGAACGGTCGTGGAAGTGCACTTCCTACCCTTGCCCAAAAGGACGACAAAACTGCCGTCCCCTGGAATTGCGCCTAATTGCCGTTGCCTGGGACAGTACAATCACTGATACAGTGAATTTATTGGTGAATCTCCTCGGGATAACACATTGCTACCGCTTGTGCGATGGTCACCCGTGCTATCGCCCAAAAATTACCAAACAAAAGGCCCAGCTACTCTCCAACGCTAGCGCTATGCTCAGAAAATCGAAAACCAAGAACACATCGACGCCCAACTGACGTGAGACAGAAGCATCTGTGTAGCATCACGTAAAACCGACAGGAAGTCCACCCGTCGGCCTGCTCGTCTGTCCGCCGCGCGATCCCACTTTCCACACCTCGATCTGTTTGGCCAGCCTCTCGCCCACCCTCTTGCCCCGGTCGCGTTGACGAACCAGATGAACACGGCCGGGCAGGCCAACTCTTACCAGCTTGGAGGTTCATCACGCAGCTCGTAGTATCGTGCAACGTCAGGTCACGCGCTAATGTCCAACCTCGTCTATCTCCAGCGCCTCAAGGCCCACCCGCAGCCCCCGGCCAAAGGCCTCCGATGCAGCACCCACCCATCATTCTCACCTCCCTGATCCTCGCCGCCAAGTACCTGAACGACAGCAGTCCCAAGAACAAGCACTGGGCCAGCTACAGCATCAGCCCGAGCGGGTCCGCAATTTCGGCTTCAGCCACACCGAGGTCAACCAGATGGAGAGAAGCTCCTGACCCTGCTCGACTGGGATCTGAGCATAACCGAGGCCGACCTCTACCGCGAGCTGGAACCCTTCCTCGCACCTATCCGTTGTGGCCTTGGTTGCGGTTTTCTAAACGAGGATATGTCGACTATCCGTACACCCGAGGCTGCTTGGAACCCGGCTACGGCCACGTTTCGAGACTGGATGAGCCAGTAGCGGCTGCCGACGCAGGAGTCTTGCACCTGCGAGGCAAACGCCAAGCGAACCAAGTTGCGATGCGAACTCCTTCATGGTATGGCGATGCTACCATCATCGAACGCCAGTCTGCTTCGTGCCACGTCATCACGACACAATCCTGGGCAGCGTGGTAATGACCTCGCTTGCCTTGAAAGACCGGCTAAGAAGATTTGCAAGATTACGCACTGTCTACGAAGTCGACGAGCAGCAACTTCGGTTGTCACTTGCAGGGGCACTCCTGATTTTGCTGGGGACTTGTTATACGATTCGCTGTGGTATTCCCTTGTACCTAACAAGGGGGCATGTGAGAAAGAAGGATCAAGATGGAAGGCCTCGTTGGCCCGGATCAGCTCCTTCCGCCCGCGTCCTAACGCGCTGGAACGGCCGGGAAGTGCTCTTAGATCTTGGAAGAGGCAGCCCGCGAGGTCCTGAATAATGGGATATAAATACAGACTTGGCTGCCTAGGACGCTGTGATTTTCCTCTGAACTACGTAATACTTTTCATCTGCTCAGTCACATCATTGCTTCCACTCTCATCTCAAGCTCATCAGTCGCGTACCTTGCCAAAATGACCACCTTCCAGTTCAGAGCTTATGATCCAAACAGCGGGACCAAAAAGAAATTTAAACCCTCTAAAGCTTCGTCCACCAAGCCGTGCAGGCCACTGGCAGAATCACGACCTCTTCCCACTCAAGATTCCCATTACGCCGTCCACTTCGACCGTGGACCTGAGACAAGTATTTTATTCCGCGCCCGGCTAGATGATCTAGGCTTCCATAGCAAAGGGACCGACCAGACTGAAGTGGACGATGATGACGAGCTGTTGGATAATAGCAGACCTGGAGGTCTGGACCACCGTCCCCCGTTCGATCCGCCATCAGCGAAACAAGGATACTCCTTTCCAGGTGAGTGCGGGAAGGGTCAGCAACGCGCTTGTCGCTAATGTCCAAGATGAGTCTAACTGTGATGTAGACGAAGGCCATACTGAGTTACCAAGCGCACTAGCCGCGGGAGACGCCACTGGCAGATCTTCGACTGTCATGCTCATCAACGAATCTGCTTCCGGGCACGCTGGAAGAGATGCCGAATTATCCAGCCCGGCGACACTAAGACCTGATGAAAGAAGCTTCTACCGCCCAACTGGGACTCCGAGACAGGCTGAACTGGACGCTGAGGCCTTCAGGTCTGCACCAATCGGGCTACCTGATGGACTGAAACCCGACTGGCCGGCTGGCACCATTGCCCCCGAGTATGGATTATTCCCAGACTCAGTAACAAAGGGACAAGGCCTAAGCCCGATTGGCGTACCTCCGCCAGCAGTGGAACACCAGAACCGTGATTCAGCTCATATCGCAGACCATGACTCTGACCACACGAGTCGCGGAGGCCAGGCGAGCCAATATGCGGCATCGCCGCCTCGGACAGTACAGTCGCTGCCGCGCAGCTCACTATGCGATGGGAGCACGGTCGATGGGCAAGGTGATTGCCAACCAGGATCGGTCGAGCCTCCTGCGGCCGCCCCTGCTGTCACCGAGGAGCAGGCCAGAGACCATCGCCGCCAGTCTATCTTCGGTGCTTCACCTACCACTTCCGTCACTGGAAGCAATCGACAGCTCATGCTGCGGCTGCGTCGAGAACCTTCCTCTTCCCACGACCATGCGGCATATGATCATCCCGGTTCTGCTAGCCTTCGCCGCAAACGCAGCCACCTTACAGATAGGTACAGCGACGACGACGCCCGCCGACCTACGAAATGCCAGGCTTTCGAAGACACCTCTTCTGCGAAACGCGCCATCCGTGGCGGGCGAAAGCATGCGCTTGACGCTCCGCGCCGTGAGACAGTCCTGCCTATTGCTTTTGAGGCTCATCTCCGTTCGGTTCTTGGTAGCCAAGATCGCAAGCTTCTTATGGAGAAGATTATGGAAATCATGAAGATATGCACGTCTATAATTGAGGACGATGCAAACCCTAGCGAGACCAGCCTTGCACCCAGTCTCATTACCACGACCGGATCTGTGTCGCAGGCCACGGATGATGTCGAGGAGTCCGATGCTGAAGACGATGGTAGGGTTGCGTCTGACGATTATGAGAAAGAGGCCGAATGGTACAAGGGAGCCGGCTCGAGGAAGACAGCCCAACAGACTGGCCATCGCCGTCGATGGTCGCGTCTAGAGGAGGAGCGCCTCAAGGTGCACATGAACGACCCAGAGGTAGAGAAGATGGCGGCGAAGGCGAGGAAGACAAAGGAGGCATGGATTGCAGCCCAGTTCGATCGCTCCGAATCTGCTGTAAAGCAGCACTGGGAGATCATGAAGAGGTTCTCAAATCCACCACAGGGTTGGAGTTCACCTGGACGCGTTGCACGGAGCACAAAGCAGGGTATTACGGGACGGAAGACTGCGAAGCACCGCTCGGAGAGAGACAGGGCCGCAAGCCTCACGAAAGTCATGGATGCCACTGCACCATCCAAGCCAGCTTCAACAAGGCGAAGATACACCCCGGAGGATGTTGAGAAGGCACGCCACAGATCGTCGTCTCATGATGCTGGTGAGGAAGAGTGGGAAGTAGAGGAGATTAAAAAGCACAGGACGTTGGATGACAGTCTCCCGGAATACCTTGTGAAGTGGAAAACTGGGGAGGAAACATGGGAGCCCTTGGGAAATGTGGCCGAAACAGTGGCACTTGAGAGGTATTTGGCGACAAGTAACGGAACGCTAGTTTAGAGATTGTCTGTTAATTATACACCCGTTCTCTGACATTCACAACCTGAATAAGTATCTCCATATCAGCGGCTATAGTAGCTAGGGTTCGCAGATGTGTAAATCGTCCGCTCGGAGTAATGCGATCATGAAAATGGGTACGGACAAGATGATGACCGTGATTCCCGCCATGGCAGTGGCCGCACTTCGCGCGCCGCGGCGCAAAACCAGGTCATCTGCACACGCCATCAAGCACGTGAGTTTCGCGGACATTTGCCGCACGAGCCTCGTGGAGCATGAGCATGGGTCGGCGCCGGGCGTAGGGTCGGCGCAGATGGGGTCTTGTATACCGTCACTCACGACGTGCAGTCCACGCACGCCGCTGCGAGGGATGTGATCGAGGGTTGTGCGTCGGCGACTGGCGTCTTGGGTATCAGCTACTCCCAGTCCATGAACTTGTGCAGGAACAAGAGCCAGCTTGCGAGCGTATCTTGAACTCGGCTGAGCTCACCATTACTGACGAGCCCAAATCGCGTGAAGGGCGTCCACCGCGACGAGCTACCGGCAAAGTCAGGTATTTCAACTGCGTGGCCCGTACGAACATACATGTGGACTGGATCCCGCTTTTCTCATCGGTTTCGCATCAGCATTTTGACTGGCCAAGGCGGCGTAACAGGCAGGCAGGTACGTACCTTTTCTGTCGGATATGATGTTACTGGCCTTTCTACCGGACATATATATATCTACGTATCACAACGCACCTTTCTGCCAGACATATCTTTCTGCCGGACGTATCACAACGCACCTTTCTGCCGGACATATCACAACGCATCTTTCTGCCGGACATATCAATACGTACCTTTCTGCCGGACATACCACTGCGTATCCTTCTCGCGCCCCGGCTAAAGTTGCCTCAGTTGTTCCAGTCAGCCGCAGTTGTAACGGGTGTGTTAAGAGTCAATTCTGGTGATGCCAGTTACGCCATTTCTGGAGAGTTCCATTTGTGGAGAGCCGTTTCTGGCGGTTGCCGTTTCTGGAGTTGCCATTTCTGGAGTTTGTCCTTTCTGGTGGAGGTTCTAGCGATTGTCAACCTGAAGGTTGCAATTTCTGGAGCGCCGTTTTTCGAGGCTCTATCGGGCCTATCGAAGAGTGCAGGTGATGGGCGTGAGGAAGGAGCACCCCCGCACGCTGGCTAGCATGCACAATCTCGCCTTTACCTGGCACGTTCAGGGTCGCATCAGCGAAGGCCTACGCTTAATGGAGCAGTGCGTCCAGCTCCAGCAGCGAATGCTCCGCGAAAACCATCCGCACACGATGTCAAGCTGTTCCGAGTTGCGTGAGTGGCAAAAAGCGAGCGGCCTCGCGCAGCAAAACTGCTGGAATATCGGGTTAACTGAAGTCGCACTAGATAAGTAGTTATCGTGCTTAATGGGAATAGTATGGTTAGCATTGCTAGCGTAGAATACGCCGTCGTTGTGCTGATAGTACTCTTCGTGGTCGAACGGCGTTGTAATCCTGCGTATGGGCTTGGAGCCGTGCCCGTCTAGGTCTTTTACATCGATATCGTCTAGATAGTCGTTATTCTTGCCGCGACTGCTCTTGACGGATTTAGTTTTAGGTTTGTAGGGCTTGGAACGCTGAGCTTGTACGACGGGTGCGCTTTTTGGTGGTTGTCGCGCTCGATCTAAGCCCACTGGACAAACTAGGCGCGTACGTCGTCGGGCTCAAGCCGCCAGCTTTCACCGCATACCTACGAGACGACGCTATGCTGGCTAGATTTAGACCACTCTTTGGCGCGGGTTTGGTAGGCCTTACGGTATAGCATAAAGGCGTTCTCAGGCCGCTTGAGCTTCATGTGCTAGCACTTTTAGCCGCTTATTTGTGATACTTGCCTATCTTTGAATCTAGTACTTATACGCAAGGCCGTACAAAGACAGTTGACATATAGATGTCTCTCTATAGGGAAAAAACCCTTACAACCTGCTTGCCATGCATCTTACCACCTCCGCATACTAATGACACATGTCCGAAATGAGCCGTTACATCCTAATGTTGTCCACTTAGTGGATGTCAATCTACCTGGGCAGCAAAGTAGGGACATTTTCGGCGCATCGTATACTGCAGCCTTTTCGAGTTTTCACAAGCTGTGGTGTCTGCAATAACCGCCAGAGTTCTTATCCGTGCCCTGCAACTCGGGTCTGCCAACCGGATCAAGGACCGTCTTGAGATCTGGCAGGGAGTTGGCTATTCGCGCATGTTCGGCTGCCCGCAGAGTCTCCTCCAAGTTCGGTTACCAAACATCCTGTCCAGGATCAGTTGTACTATCAAGTCTGGGCAGTCGATGGGAGACAAGGTATTACTTAGCACCACAACCACAATGGACCGGCTTGGGACCATTGCCACTGCTGCCAGTCCTCCTGTTGGGCACTTCGGGGCTCAACTGCGTGTAGTGTGTATAATCTAACTAGATCCACGCCTGCAGAAGCAGTGGAAAGTGGGCTATCTAAAGTGGTGGAAAAGTGGGGCTGGCTGGCCACTCAGGAAGGGATTCACCGTGGGCCCCGCAGAGGGTCACGTGACATCTCCAGCACCTCCTACTCCTGCGCCCTGGTGGTACCAGATCGTGATGCCGTCGTTCCCAAGTCCGACTGGACGGAGGTGCTTCAAGATCTTGCCGTTGAGGCCAAGATACCCCATCGTCGCCGGCGTTTCCACCTTCACTAGCCCTAGGCAGTATGACCCGACGTTGAGATCCTCCTGAGCAGCCAAGGCTACTTGTGGCTTGAACAATGGCCCTCCGACCTCGGCGCTGAACTTCTTGTAAGCTTTGAGGAGACCCTTGGTGCAGCTGAACATGCCACCGCTGGCGCTGGAGAAGGACGAATCCCGGTTGCGCGAAATCGTCCGGTTGACGGGCTGAGCTGCGCCGTTGCCAGGCCACGTATAGGCCAGAGCAACATGTTCATCTTGTGGAGAAAGTGACCAACAAGTTCTCAGTGTTCTGGAACGTTGCTTGTTATGCCAAACCTTTCGCATCAGCCAATCATAGATCGGATGTGATGCGTGACGCGCCGGCCTCTCGTGTTACTGAGCTTGCATAGAGAACCGCACCTTCGGCCTATAAATACCGTCCTCACAATAAGGGCAGTCGAAGTCAGGCATCGTGCAACTGTATATGACGCGCAAGCACTCAGCTTCCCACCTCTGCACCATAAGCTGCATTTGCTTTCTGCTCCTTTATTTCCCAGTTCCTGCGTATCTTGCTTTTGCTTATTTTCATTCTCTTCTGTCAGTATTTGCCATCAACTCTGTCAAGCAAAAAGTGGAGGAGTTGACGCATATTCACTGTATGTCAAGTAAGCTATCTTCGACAACTTCCTTAACGTACGCCAAATATGGCGTCCATCCGGAATATTTGGATACTATTCTTCTGGTGTCTACAATATCTTCTACTTTCCAAATAGCCACCTCTCAAATCTCAAATTCTATTATCACAAATGCAGTTACCAGACCTCTTCAAAGATACTGCATGGCTAGAAGCGGCGGAACGTGAAGGAACGGTTCCTGTGCTCATATATTCTGACATAAATTATCATTTTCTCTGGTTATTTAAGCGCGATGACCAAATCGCTGAGCTCGATTATAACTACCTATTCCCGTACACAGGGCCTGCCGCGGACCAATTCTTTAGCTGCCTCAAGGACTGTATTACAAGAGATGCACATCATCTACGTTATGGCGATAGTTTGATCAATATCGACTCTTTCAACGAACGCAAAGGACTCCGAGCAGATCTGAAAATGATCAAAGCGTCAGACCGGTCATTCACGGAGCAGTCTCTGTCAGCAACAACAGGTAACAGCGAGGATGACGTTGAAGTGCGGCACGCAGGAGTTTATACAGAAAACGATCAAGAATGCATGTTAATACTGATAAAAATCAACGGAAAGGACAGAATTTGGATATATTATCAGAGCTCGTAGGTCTAGCGAAGATGACGGAACTCCACGTACTTGCGGTACCTTTCCGTCATCTATTCACACTGGGCTTAGGGATGACGAAATGGAGGTGTAGTAGAAAAAGCCCCTGTCCACATTCACTGCTTCTCTTACGTATTGGGAGACAAGGGCGACTCTTCAGCATAATAAAATTTATCCTCATATAATATTATTACTAGTTAACGTTAGATAATACATTATATCTGTACGAACAGCTTATCAGCCTCTGACCACCGGCCCTGGTTCCTGCACGTCGATGCCAAGTTGCCCCTGCTCGTTAGCGTGTCCGGGTGGTCAGCCCACGCTGACCATCATGGCCAACCTAGCATGAGGCGTTTCATGGATAGCGCGAGGGGGAACAAGACAGCAGGGTCATCACGCTGCCGGTGCTGCTCATTGTCGAGCATAGCTGGGTTCTGTCCTTTGTGACCGCTGTGACAAGTCGTGGGCCCTGCCGTGTGCACAAGTAAGGCTGTTGACAGGAGTTTAGCGCCGCTCTCGTCCTCGTCGGCCAATCAATGACTGAAGTCTTCCGAGCACGGAGTCTGGGCCTCGACGTGGTCTCAGGTCTCAAATACGAGAGAGGTCCCAACGACTGTGTTACAAGCGGAAAGCCAAAGGGCCCGAACCGAATCATGTCCTATGTTGGAGAAATTGCGGGCCTGACAAATGTGTTGGAGACACTTGGGGTACAAGTGTAGCGACGATACCATATCTTGTTGTCTTTTGCTGCGTTTGGTGAATACTCTTTTAAGATTAAATATCCACGCTCTCAAGCAGCCGTCCTCATCGGACATCCTGTCAAGCTATCACTTGTTTGCGTAACTCTAGAAGATCTCCAGGCTCACAAATTGGCGTGCCATGCGCAAGCGAACTTCCCGTTCCTTCGTTAATCAAAATATCAGTGCACGGCGCTTTTTGTTTGGGTTTCGGCAGCTCGAATCTGACGACTCTCTCTTCGAGCGCATTAGGGTTCTTGTCAGTGAGCTTATATATGCCTTCATCTCCGTAGAAGAAGGCATTGGTCACGAAGCCGCCGTCCTGTCTCGCTACTATTTTGTGCAAGTCGTCTACAGCCGAACCTTCATCTCCTCTCTCGAGTCTGGCTTGTTGGACGCTTGCGTTGCCCACAGACGCTACCTCGTAAAGTACCTCTGTTGTGATATTAGGTGCCCAAATATTTAAGTAGACATCCGCCCCGTCAGAGTTCCTGTTCTTGAAATGAACCACGCCCTTTTTGAAGTCATAGTCATGATCGTGAAGACATTCTTCCAGAAGAGTGCTGTATTTGCCTTCTTCAGCACCTTCATATCGCATATCGCCAGAGGGATCCAGAACAGAAAAGACAGCATAGATTTCCTTTTCGACACGTTGGTGCTGTGCTAGAGGTTTTAAACCTTTGCCTAAGATAATAGGTGTGCATTTCATCTCAAGAGCTTTGTCCAGGTATTTTGAATTTTTGAAGAAAGCTTGGTATACTGGATAAAGCGATAAGTCTAACATATTACCTAGCACACTCCTGAACTATAAGTGTTTTTCCCTACGGGCCGCCATGCGTTTATATAACACACCCAAATAAACAAGACGGGGGTCTAGGCTTTTGCGGATAGTGATCACCAAGTACGTTAAGGACTCTTAGGCTACAGCCAGTAGTGGAGACATGTAGCATCTGGAGTTGTTGCTGTGTCCTAGTCGGTATCTGAAGTGGCGTGCGGAGTCGGCGATGCTGTCTCCCATACAGTACGCACCACTTTGAGGAGCAGTGCGAACGCCAATTTCCGAGGCACGGATCGAAAATTCAAAGAGTATCTCGGTCATGGGAAAGAGGGCGTCGTCTTCAAGGCCACTATTGGCGGTGGAAGTCCTGTCACCATAAAAGTTGTACGTCGTCTAGGGTTATTCTGGGAGATACCTGATGCTAAGATAACCCTCAGTTCTGGCGTTCTGAGCGACCCAAGCCACGAAACTCCCCAACTACGGCGGATTCAGGCCGGTTGAATGGCCCTTCGAGGACGAATGTCGCACCGTTGCATTATTAGAAAGCATCAAATGCGCCATGACGAAAGAGGATCCAGAAAACACCATCCTCATCAGAACGGGCGCCAAGACGCATGAAGATGCCGTCAAGAATTTCTACGCATTCAGTGACGACAGATCCAAGACGGGATGCCGCCACCGTCTTTCCCGCCCTTGCCTGAATGCTACGGCTGGAGGGTTAAGCAGCACAAGCTTCCTGTACTCGAGCCACCCGTATTGGAGCAATTTGACAACGTGGATTGGCACTGGGCAATCGTCTATGAGCTTGTACCCAGAGCAAAGCAAGATCTGGCGGTCGGCCAAAGCCATCTCGATTTCATACAGTAGTATTAGCGCTGGAAGCGTATAAGCCCGACAATTGGTACGGGGGGAGGCTTATTGACTACAACGATATTTGCTCTGCATTTAGCAACGGCCGGCGTCAGACCTTGGTACGCTCATACGACGCCGAGAAATGGTTTTGGACGTTGGATTGCACAGAAGGTACTATCACAGACCGCAAGATTGTACGGCAGTCAGATACGGGATTAGATATCTTGATACACCAAGAAACGACTGACAGCAGAGACGGTTTGGGTTAGACTGCGTTACTACGCTCTTGGTCGTTGGCACTTCATCCACGATGTGGCTCAGTCTGGACACGAGAGATGGTTATCCTTTTGTGGATGGCGTCGGCGTCTCTGGTCCACGGAAGCCGATGTTCTCGAGGATGCCTATATGTTTCTTGGGTTGGGAGGCTGGAATGGTGGTTGTCATACAGGCAATGTAAATTATATTTTCAAGGCCAGGCGAGTATAGCAACCAAGCCATAAAGGCTAACCCGCAGACAATGCTGTATCTCCAGTCTAGTAATGTCGAAGGATGTCAGGAGAAGCGAGGAGCCACCGGCACTAGTAATGTGCCCACTGCTTGTTGCTAGGACTCTGCTCGTTGAGATATTTAGACGTCAAAATCAAAGCTGACAAGAAGATGCGGTGTGTGGTGTGCGGTGCATCGGACGCCATGAAATGCGTATGCCGAAAGGCGAGACCTCAGGCGCGTGAGGTACACGAGCGTGGATAGGAGCGTCGCCGGTGGAACTTTCGCAACCCGGGTAAGCGCACTGATGAACACATCCAGAGGAAGCAAGACATCCTGTGATCCTCGGTTGGTTGAGGCCCGTCGTGACCCGTGCTGTCGAAACTTATGGATTACAATAGAGGATTCCGCTGGCGACATCCGATATGTGTGTGATCATTTCAGCGCTAACAGGCTCGTAGAAGGGTTTCCAATGATCAGCCGCCTGCAGCTCCTGCGAAGTCCAGCTCCGTTTCCGCTCCACCAAATCGCCAGGAGCCGCATTGTGGTCTCCTGTGAACACAGCATATTTCCGCTCAGCTACGGATAGAGTCCCAAATATATCACATCGTCTCATAGACGCGGTGCCAATTCTGGCTGCTAAAAGTTTTCGTGGCTAAAACAAGCCGACCAGCACGTCCGCTTGGCACGGACAAAGATTTTGCAGAGTACCCGATCATGTCACTGGATCCATATATGGAAGCGGTCGCTCCTGTGAAGGAAGACATCGCATCTTCGAACAGCTCGAGCCTGTTCTCGGATGCATTCGAGCTCGATGATCTTTACGATCACTTCAGATGATTTAATTTGGCCTACAAGGCTATGATCCAGCTATGAGCGGGAGTACTCCAGTAACTTATTAACATGAAGTGTGACACATTCATGCTAACAAGCTCTGCTTTGTTTTGCGCCGAAGGGAAATTTCTTATGTCTTCTGGCGCTGGGAAGTGATGCGTTGAGACTCTATCTACACAATAAATGACTACGGTACATGTACTGTATAGCGAAACAACAGGCTTAAAGACTTCATCCTCTTGATGGAAAGCTATTGACACACTACGTCTACATCCCTTGTTGGGTATGAACTACGCCTGTTGCGGTCACAACGGGCATTCTATTGCCCTCAATCAGCCTGAGCTCCGCTTTGCACCTCGCTGTGCCCGCAACCGATTATTGTCTTTCAATAGCCGATTCACGTAACCAACTAACTCGTCTCGCTCCTCTCTTAGGTCTTGACATTTCTGTGTTATTTTACCGCACCGTCGTTTCAGAAGAAAGATATCTTGTGCTACGCTTCGTAAGTCCTTCCCTAAAAGTCGTAACTCTTCCCTTAGACGTTCGTTTTCAGTAATCATTGCTCTACTACTTCTTCGCTCTTTGAAGTACGAATTTTCTACGTATCGGTTCATCGAGTTCTGCTATGTTCCCGCGCCTAAGCGTTTCAAATCCGTGCTCAGCTCGACAGGTATAGGAGCTTTACTCACCGCCCAATGCACTTCCTTCGCCATTGGCCCTAGTTTTATAGTGAAGTCGAGTATACACTGGCCTCAATAGATTCCTTCGGGAAGATTCTGAGCGGAAAATCTGGACGCTGGACTTGGTAGGTTATGCGAGGGGTGATCTTTTAATATAAGCGCGGTGTGGAGCCAATTATGGCATCAAGGCCGGCGAAGCTTTCTCTAATCTTCCACAGCAGCTTCGGATTCAGATGTCCGATTCCAACCATTTGTATGGTCTTTGACAAGAACGGCACACGCACTGGGTCGTCAACACGCACTGAGACAGCCCAACGGCTTCTGTCCTCAAGGGACTCAAAGAGACTGGAGCTGGAGAGCTGCCTAAGACAAAACAGCACGAGTTCAGGAATAAATTTATTCCCACAGTTACCCGCGATGTGCAGCCTTGCGTATATTCGCAGAGGATGAATACCCAATCGATATAAAAACTTCGAAATAGTCGATGAATGTACTACCCCCTACGGTATAGTAATGCATCTGTTAGTGAAATAGATACGAGACACTTCCCAGGCTACATCTTTTGTGTTCTATGGTGCCTCGCTGAAGCCCCCGAGTCGCGATCGCGAGACGCAGACTTGCAGTTCTCGCAATGTCCGTCTATTCCACGGTTGGGCTTTCGAGACCTGGTCTGGTCCGGACAAATCCGTCATCACACGGGCCGAAGCCTTAACCTAGTGAAGCAGCAGCTGGCTTGCCCAATTTCCTTGACTTCTATCCAACTCTAACCAGATATAATAGTACATCCTCACCCGTACAGGCACTCTGAACCGTATACGCCTAAACCGCAGCTGAGCACTGATCGCGTCATTTAACAAACCATGTCCGATGTCGGACACCAACGCCCTACACGCGATACAGGTCGATGCATCTGCCCCTAAATCACCACCAGCCTTCCCATACCGGGTCTGCAACTCTCATCCCCCTCCCCTCTCCCCAACTTTCTTATAAGCTAACCACCACCCCAGTTCCGCTCGGCCTCAGCCTCGTCTACGGCCTCACCCGTCCCATAAGCGTCATCGTCTCTTCGGACGCCGAGCGACAGACCTGGCACCACGTGCTCCGCGTACAGATCCACCAGGCATCATCACCCGCATTATCCGCTGACTTGATTCACGCCCGTCCCTGTCCTCCTTCCTACAGACCCGCCTGGCAGCATGGTTTCCCGGCGCATTCCTCCCCGATACCGTCGTACTCAAGGGCCCCCGACTGGGACGACGAGTTCGGCAACGAGGTGAGGATGTACGACCGCCTTTAACCCATCCAGGGAACCATTGTGCCGGTATTCAACGGCGTCGCGGAGGGGTGCAGGGAGGCCGGGGAGGAGCGGGCGCTGGTCCTCTCCGATGTTGGGGGACGGCAGCTGGGCGGTGTATCGTATGCTGAGCACAGCCTTGTTGAGCTAAGGGATAATTGGGGTTTCGCCGACGGATGCTAATTTCAGTAACTGTGATCGGCCAGAGCCTCGCCGAACGCCTGACAAATTCCGAATTGCGGTGGCGCCTCCGTGCTTTCAGAGAACCAGTCCGCCTCACACCAGCGGGTGATCTCATTCACACAGAAGCGGCCTCCTGGTGGCTCTTCAGATGTAAAAATATCCAGCCGGACACCCACCTCAAGAGTCCCAAAATGCAGCTCCGAATCCTTGCGGGCACGTAGCTTTTCAAATACATATAAAGCATAGCCTCGGAGCTCCTCAAGCTTGTTGTGCACCATGGTCTTTCTATCGTCTGCGCAAGTATCCTCTGGGACACACCAACTCAGATGATTCGGCGGATCGAGCATAACTGCTGCAGTTGAGGTCACTTTCTGGTCCTTCTGCTCCCGTTTTCTTTTCTTCCGTGAGACTTGCCCTCCAGAGTGGTCCAGCCGGGGGCTCACGGTTCGAGTAATCCGGATGATCTCGCCCCCTGCCCTGTCGTTTTTGATAAACACGCGGAACTCGAAGTGGTCCAAGCTGGGCAAATCATTCCTCTCAGGAGCGAAAGGCCGTCCTTTCCTGTGCAGCATCAGCCAAACCGTCTAGCTGCAACAATCGTGCTTCAAATGCCGGCGCAGAAAGGCTCTCTAAGAAACATTCAATGGCGACGGAAGAATCGGGGGTAATAGAGTTGCAGATCGCGAGTTAACCTCCCGAGAAGAGGTCGTGGAGAGGTCGCGCGAAGTACGAGCCATCGTGCCTTGTGCAAAGTATGAGCCACCGACTGCATGCTGGTTCTTATAGGCGTTAAATGGTCAATAACGTTACTCAGTTTCAACTCTCATCAACTGGTGTCCAGTTACCACTAATAAGATACACTTTCCACTCGGGCTTCTGTAAGTTTTTTCACCTTAAAGGCCGCAGAGATACTGTAACCAAGCGGGAGTCTGAAAATACTTGACGTGGTAGTGCAGAGTCTAGCGACCCGCCAGCGGAGCGGGTGTTGCCGCATGGCTGGATGACGGTCTGCAGCGTAGCGCGCCCCGTGGGATGTACAGCACGGTGTTAGTGAGCCGCCCGCCTTCCTGCATTGATTCCTAGGTATGCTCACAGAGTATTCCCGGGCTTTAACACAATCTTTGGCTGTTTGGGGTACAGTTGAATTCAAAATCGGTGTCCACTAACGTTAAATCAAGTTATAAAGTATCTACGCACAGACATTTCTAGAAGTGTATACAGTACCAGCAGGTACATTAGAGCACAAATTCGCGACGGGGCCGCATCCAAGGCAGAGGATGTTCCCCTCCTCCGTGATATCTCGTAGACTATGAGCGAAGCTTCCAACCCTGTCCTCAAGATCTAAAGATCCTAGGTGCTGGTGGAGATCTTCGTCGGCATCATCGTCCCCAAATCCAATATATATATATTGTGCGACGGGGAGGGCGAGGTGACAAGAATAGATCCTGCCTGCTTCTGATCTCGTAGAGTTGCGCCAGTATTTCTTTCTTCGCAGGATGCTGGTAGCCCTTGAAGAGGGGGAATCGTCATTGCAACGTCGGATCATGGCATGAAGGCCGTGCAGGTTGTCTTCGGAAGCCCTAGTAATTGAGAATACAATGATATTATTCGACTCCCAATGACATCAGGAATGATGGCATCACTGTACTAAGATGCCTCTCGGGAAGCGAATATCGATCTGAGGCTTTTAGCTCGACCCATCAACCTGATAGAGCGGTAGGGCGTGTAGCATTGTGCAAACTTGCACGAGAACCTTGCGATGAGGTGAGATTTAAGGACATATCTCCACATTGTTCTGCCCCGACTGCCCTGACGGAAGTAATGAGTATCATCCAGAGAGGCCACACATCGCAAGGATAACAGCATCCGAGCCTTTCTCAGCATTCACATCGCCAATGTACCCGAGCTTCCCAGCTCCAACATGCGTTAGTGCAACAGGCGTTTCTCCCACAATATTCGCACTAGTTGGACCAAATACCAGAGACTCATTCACAGAGTTCTCATCCGAATGATACCAAGCATCTGTATCCGCCACATTCTTCACAAAAACGGCCTTCTGGTTGTATTTGGCCGGAAGAACATCAGCTAAGCTGCTCCCTACTGCCTCCCGGTTCAGCACAAGTGTCGCCCGGTGGTAAGAGCCAGCCTCCCACTGCAAGCCTGCCTTCGCGAAGAAGGGCTTTATTCTTAACGGTTTGACGGACGAAGAGAAATGGCCCATGACCACCGATGTTCCTCCTTGGCGCACATATTTCAGGACTGCCTCCCAGACGTCGGCGTTCTCGTTATTTGTCAGTGCCTCGTCGGTTATAAGGGTGGCAGAGGGGTGTGGTTGTTCTGATAGTAGGCGGACAGTCGACTCTGCGGTTTTTGCGTGTTGGAGGTCTGCTTTCGATCCGAGCTCAGCAAGGAGGTCGTGATACAACTCGTCAAATAATGACTCGTAGTTAAGGGAGATCAAGACAACTCGGGGCTTCGTCGATTCCGTGGCCATTGTTAGTACTTGATCGCTCGTCGGTTTGGTTTGGTTTGGTGTTCACCAGTTCATTTGATCAGGCCATTGACCACAGAAATTCCAAATATTCTTAGTGAGTCATACTTTCCCCGCAATATTATTAATAATGTGGCTGTGCTCTGAGTGTTGTACAGCACGTTATTGCATATCTTGTGATAAAATGGTTATGAAACTATCAAGGCATTACTAACACTGGGGTACCGAAGGTACCACCATACTACGGTCTCTGCTCGTTTATGACTCGCTCGGATAAATTCAATAAGACATGCAATAAAACGTGGTATTTGGCTTGCACAGTGTGCTTGCCTAGCGCAAAGAGATGACAGAGCCACTTAAGGCTCCCTCATTGTACCTTTGTCCTACCAAATGTACTCCGGATGTCACCCTTGTTTAATAGTCTGTGCGCAGATAGTCTTATCGGCATAAAAGGTGGAAACCGATTTCGAATTCCACTGTAACAAGGCCTGGTTCGCAGACCACACACCGATCTGCCTGCTTAGTGTTGAGCGCTGGCGCGGTTTCTGGCTGAAGAATTCGCTCGCCCAGCTGTAAGCTGCTCAACAACAAACTCAGAATGGCGCCGTAGCCGGCGGAATCCACGACCATGGTAAATTGCCCTATTCACTCTGCAGCGAACCATGTCAGTTGTAGCAGGCAGGCCGTGCGGGTATTTAAACAGATAATCGAATCTTTCTGATGCTGTACCCTCCGTGCTTCTTTGTTTTTGTTGCGCAAGCCCATATCCACAGCTCAAACACTATCAATGTATGCGCTTGTCTTTTGTTGCTCCTCCGTTCGCCCGTACGGGTGTTCGTGGCTGCACAACGACCGCAAGATAGACTTATTTTCGCGTTGGGCGGGACTCAGAAAACCGCCTCCCCGTCAAGACTACGATTCTGCACTTGTTGTTAACAATACACCCTACGTAGTGCAAGTGGTCAAGCGAATCAACTATGGACCGCAAGAATCGATCAGATACTTCATTCCAAAACCCGGCGGCCCAGGTTTTTATGAAATAGGAGCTGAAAAGCTTGTTGAAGTAGACCGCAAGAAGCTGGACTCGTAAATACTCCCTTAATCCAGAGTGAGACTTTCGGCTAACTCCTTGTAGATACAAGAATTTCAAGTGCGAAAAACATAACAGATACTTCAAGGTCGACCTTTACCAGACACAACGTAGCATTACACGGGACCGCAAAGGCTCTCTCGAAATAATTTGGCCTCCACATCCTCGGCACGAATCGGTGGCAGAATGTATGGGGAAGCATATTCCTCACCCGAAGAACTCTAGTATGTCGATACTAGAGGTAAACCTCCCTACATATCAGTAAGCGGCAGTGTAGACTCAATTATCTAACCTTGTTTAGAAACCGGAGCAAAGAAGCCTTCACTTCTTGCTTACGATAGCCAGTGAGAATCTTGGCTCAAATGTCTTGGTTTCTCTTCTATGTCTGGATCAGGCCAACGAGAAGCTCAAGCTTAGGCTCGATTTGCAAAGTCTATGGGACGCCGAGTTAACGAGCACTAACATTGTCATCTTTTTCATTGACTTCTTTGCAGTTAATGGTGGCCATTTTGCTGTCAGTCTGCCCCAGTTTGAAGCAACGGTGATCACAGCATTGCGCCACATTGACTCGCACAAGTCGCGGCCTTACAAGGGGAGAGCACGCTTTCATGATGTCGCCAAAGCAGTGCTTGAGTCAACTTCCGTGTCTGTATGCGGTAATGAAGTTTTGCGGGTTTTCACGTCTGGCCCTAGTGAAGAACTGCTCACGCATTGCCGACGCGACAACGACAGGTTCGTACAGTACATGGAGAACACGTCCACTAAGAACAGATACCTAATTTGACTGAGACTATCCGCTGAAGGTTTAGAAGGGACATAAGTCACTTCCATTTCGCACTAGCCTGATCCAGTCTTGTCCCTGGGTCGATGATAAAGGGTTGTTCGGAACGACTGTGTTGGACGATATTGCTGCATAAAGCGCTTAACGTTATAGTCATTTCACGTGAGGATATAAGGCAATTAGTATGACAAAATTGTGTTTTGTATGCGGATAGTGGAAAGAAAGTTGCGGCCCTGGAACAGTGTAACGAAGTCTAGTATGACCTAAGGTTCAGCTGGGTTTCTGTTGCTTAGGGTAAGTAAGCCCTCAGGTTGTGTAGTAGATAACGCAAGTGAAACAAGGTTCATCAGCATACTGATGTGTTTTATACGGATCAGCTAGCTTTTCTGCTGGTGTTTACCTCAACTGCTCCGAGGGATGGGGTATCACGGGACGCGCCGTTGGGGGGTAGGTATGATGTTTGTTGTTGCACAGAGGAAGCTAATCAGTAGGATTGAAGTGTGTAGCCCATATGGTCAGCAGACGAGTTGGGGGTTTGAGTATTACTAAGATGAATCGCACTTCTTGAAATGAGCCCCTTACGTCAGCTGTTTCTGGCTTCTACATCAGTCATCTAGTTTGCCAAGTGTTCAGCATCCTGTCCTCAACAGCTGCACTTTCACAGACTCGCAGCTGACCTGACTGAACCCTGAATTCGGGTTAAACACTGTATAACCCGTACATTCCAAATCATTGTATTCTACCGCACGGGGATGCGGCTCATCCATTTGATCAAGTCTTTGCAGATGCGGCCGGATACGAATCTCCGTGTCCACTTTTGCTGATTCTCTGGGCATGCTTTCAAGCGATGAGCACGGGCTAGAAGCTCGTTGTTGCGTTAAGCGTATTTAGTGAAAGTACAATACGATGCCGTTTCTGGCTGAGTGCGTTGTTGTCGATAAATCCCTAGACTCCACCTTTTCGTTCAGTTCCGTCGTCCTCACTGCATGAAGAATGAGATTGAGCGGTAAAATCCTTGTGCTTGGCATTACTACGCGTTGTAAGGGCCTGGGCAATGCTATTGTGACGAACCAGTGTAACTTCCCCGTGTACCTGAAATCTGTCCAACAGAACGCATCAGTCCCGCAGACACTGCGTCCTGGCGAGCGCTACAGCGAAACCTACCGGTATGCTTCAGCTTTCAATCCGGCCACCGGCGCAATGTCAAGCGTTGGAGTTTCAATCAAGATAACAACCAACGAAGCGGTTACTCAGCTTTCAGACGAAACGGCTCGCAGTGTGACGTTCGACTCTAGTGCAGTGACACAGTTTGAGTATACGTATGAGCCCACGTCGATACCAGATTTGTATTACGACCTTTCTGACATAAATGACGCCATGCCGCGACAGTTCTGTGCGCACGGGATCAAGATTGAGCCTTCAAGCGTTGCAAGTGGGGCAGAGCTGCGCACCGATCAACGCGGGGCGGAATGTGGAGCAGCGCTTCGGCAACGCGGAAGCGTCCGACGGCGGCTTGCTGTTCCAGGGCCACGTCAGCGGACCGCTCCACATCCATCGTAAGCTTGCGTCACGACATGGGTATAGACTATATTAGGTATAGACTAGAAGCGTCTATGCCTGAGCACGATCCGAGCATATCGTCAAACATGGTATATGTACCGCCAACAAAACCTTTACATTACAAGGCTAAGAAACGCACACTTACCTCAAAACGTAGGCTATATAGAAGTAGTAGCGAACCACTGTCCAACAAATCCTCCTTTGTCTCTGCCTTAGATTATGGGAAAGCAGACGCTAAGAGCGCTTCTAGTCCGGATCTGGCAACAGAAGCCACTAGACGAGGTGTGTATACAGCTTTTAAGTATATACCCTACAGCGGTACGCTGGTAAGCAAAGGCTTAGAGATGGTTCAAAGTAGAGGTAGAGGTGGTTTATATACGAAGAGACCTCTTGCAGGTCTCATGGCAGATAGTTCCTTGATCACCCCAGTGATCAATCTAAGTGTCAATTGACTAGTTATCGAGTTGAAAAACAAATCAACAGTCTTGACGAACTCCTTGTTCATACTGTTATATACAACCCGAATGATTACTTATTCTAAGCAACAGAAACTCACCTTGCCCATCAGGTCACCCTAATATGTTCGTTACAGTCTAATAGGTGACGCCCTCCATTTCCCACATATTCTAGATATGGTGGTCCCAATTTACGCAATAGTAACTTCCAAGTGCCTATATTTTACGTTGCGCTTTACAAGGACTCTGCCGTTACGGGTAGGAACGGGTGACACTCGTGTTTCATTTAGTCAGTGGGAACCGACACTAGAAAATGATGTAGTGTAAGTCCCAGAGACCTGCTGCATGTTGAAAGCCGCTTTCCCAGTTACTGGCCGCACAAAGTGGCCAGTTTGAGGTCGATACTGGCGACTTTCGCTTTGCGTCTCACGAGGATATGCCTGGAGCTGTGATCCGACGCCCACGCGGCGCCATAAAGGCTTCATTTTACAGCGTGAAACTGAACATGTGATTAGTCAGTGGCCTGTCTGATATAGTCAAGGATGAATGTGACTCCAGTTTTGGAGACAGTTGCAGCGGTCTAACCTATCGTACAGCGAAAGATATAAAGGCGATGGTGCCATCTACCTTACTCTACGAGTCCTTGGACCTCTTCAACGCATCATGTTCTGGGTCAATTTCTATATCTCTTGTTTTACCATTATCCTCCATTTTCACGTCGTTCGTTCTCAATCCACAGTGGGAGGGTTTCTCGAGCTCTGTAGTGGTACGATCGTTTCCATGAAAAATGGGTTTCATACTGATATCAAATTCCAGACGTTCGTGTGCATGGCTCAAAAAAGCCTGGGTTAGAATGGTTCGGTTCCTTGCCAGTACTTGGAGCCGACTGCCGTCTCTGGCCGGGCTCCTCAACCTTGACGTACACCTATCTCGATCTACAGCCCTGTTTTTGGAATGATTTAGGGCAACTGAAGAATTCAAATGACACTGGAAGCTGTGGCGGTTGGTTTACCGCAACCTGTACGAGGTGCTGGTTATCTAACCCTAGTGGCAATGCGATCAAAATGACTTGCGAATGTAGCAGAGGGCCGGGACAACCAAGTATCAATTCTACTTTGGACTTAAGTAAAGGTTTTCCCAGATTGTGATCATGCTTCTGCTAATGCTAGAGAAAGATGAACATATAAACAGCTTTGATGGTCACCTCACGTGCTCAGATGGGGCTTGGATTGGTGCTAGGGGTCCCAGCCAGGAAACCTGTTAGACGAAACGTTTCGGAATATCCATCTTCTCAAAGCGTTTCAAGTCTTAGTATGAATAACAACCGTCAGGAATAGCATGGCCTTACGCTTATTACATGCCTGCATATACATCCGCATCAGTGGACACTACGACCCAAATGAGCGCTTGGAGCTCACCGCCTGGTCTTGTGCTTCCACACAAATTGTGACGGCCATTTGTCACCTGCGTGTAGTCTCCATTGATCTTTCCGACTGTCGAGTTTCTCATTTGGAAGCGGAGCCAGTATTCGCCGCCCGTGTGACGAGTCTCGGATCCTTCCCGGGTATCGCCGCGGAGCGCACAGAGACATTTGAGCCAGGTTGCTGAGAATCACGCGATTAGCTCTCTTGCAAATTCGATTTCGGGTCCGATACTGTACCTCGGCCGGTATACTTCCACCAAGGTGTTGACACTTTAATTCTGGACATTACGAAAGGATTGTTGGAGTTTGTCTGTTAACACCCTCAAGTCGAGCAGTTTCATACCATTGCTACAAATAGGAGAGCACTTGAGGACGTTAGGTCTATGGCGTTCCTGCCTTCGGACATCAAGGGCGTTGTATTTGTCAAGTACTTGTAGTTACTGACAGAATCCCTGATCTATCATATTGCTGTCCTAATCTTAAACTTGTGGCGGGAAGGGTTAAGCTCGAGAGGATGGTGTTATCCGCCTTTCCAACTCTTCTTTTTCTTTTCTCGCTTTCTTAACCTCACAGAAACTCGCGAAGAAGGGCCTTGAGGGATGGACGGAATTGAGGTTGCGCGTCTTGTCAGATATGTAAGTCTAGCGTTGGGGATAAGCATGAAAAACCCACACGTCAGGGCCAAAATTGTAAGTCTATACAGCGGTGGTGTCGGGAGCCAGACTGCTTGGCGTGGCCTCCGCGGCCTCCGGGGCCGGTCTGGTGCCACTGGGTTCCCCGGACCGACTCTGGCATCAGTGTCATTTTCGCCTTTGTCTTTGTCGTCGTCGTCGTTGCCGCTGCCATCGTCAGAGGTGGCCCCCTCGAGTTCGCCCAGCGCCTTCAACTCGGCCTTGCGCTTCTCTTTAACCTCTGGTGGTGTGCGCCCTATGGGCATTCGTCGGCGGCCTCACGGTACTTGACACGTCTGCATATCTGTTGTGTGGAAACCGCAGCGAGGTGATGTTCAAGTATAGCAGCGAATCGGCCATCGTAGGGTTCCTGGAATACCGGTGTGTCTGCGCGAGGAACGAGGTAGGCGCCTTGAGTGGTAACAATGTCGAGGAAGTCCTGCAAGTTCGCGCTACTGTTAGTCGGTGGGCCGCAATGCGAAACTGGATCAAAAGAATGCAGGCTTACTGATGAGCAGATCTTGGCTGGGTGCGGTAGTAGATGGGCTATCTGGCCGCGATGTCATAGCCAGCGATGGCTTTGTGCAAGGGCGACACGAGTTGGCTGTTTTTACCGGTTCGGGTGGTGGTTGGAAAGGTGGGGAGGTGAGCCTTCAAACAAGGCGGGAAAATAATGAGTCAGCATAAGCGTGGGAGTGTAATCACGTGATATAATATGTGGGGCACGACGTGAGGGTGGCACGAATGAGGCAAACTTCAATACAGTACTTGCCCAATGGATAGTAGCCAGCATATAGCCAGCACGCTTCGCCCAAGCGGAAAAAACGTTTGCCCAGGCCTTGGCATTTTTGGACTGTCCCATGTCCACCGTCCATTGTGGGAAGGCAGGTTTATTCAGCGCTGTGTCTTCCCACTCCAGCATCCAGAATGGATCCCTTTCCGGCGGTGTGACGGAGAAGAGCTCGTCAATTTGAGACTTCCGAAGCGGTGTAAGAGATCAAGATGAGAGACTCGCATCTGCAATAGATAAAGCTGTGAAGAGAACAAAGCGACAACGATGATGGTACATGTGTCAGACAATGGACTCACGAAGTCGCTACTCTTGAAATCAGTTAGGCTTGCCTGTGTTCTCTATGGCTCTAGAGAGTATAGTTCCTCGCGCATTGGAAGCATACGACTACTAAAAGAGGGTGCGAATCACTCTAGGCTAGAAGTGCTAATGCATGGTAGCACGAACCGGGGTTTTCCACCTAGACCCTTGTCGTTAGGTTCTGACGACTTCTATAGCGTCTGGACCCTCGAATATACCGGTGGTGGTTGAAGTGGGGTATCATACACTATCTCAACATCTTCATGTTCAGAGGCATCTTCCAACCAAGTCGCCGATTGTACGTCGACAGTCCTAGTGACTCTGATTCCACCATCATTACGCGGGTCGAGCCGCTCTACTGATGGACCTGACGTGTGTTGCTCCATCGTAATGGATTCGACGGATAGTCGATAGTTTGGTGTTTTCAGACGCCGTATGCCACGAGATACTTTATCGCGGGCATTCGAATAGATCTTTGGCACAAGGCTTACCAGGAGCGGTCGAAGGGCTGGCAAGCTCCCACACAACATGGCGCTAAACTGCTCAATAGTAGACCAAACAACGATATCAACACTATCCCAAGTCGCGTCCAATGTGGCACTGTACTGCACCACATACTTCATCCGAATCATCGAAGTGAGACAGGCGCTGAAATGAATAAGCGACATGGCCGAGAAGGGGAAAGAAGATAAAGACTTACAAGGAGCCGATGCTGAACAATGCTAGCAGAATCAATCGCTGACGGCGGTGAATGTTCAACCGCCATACCTGGCGAATCGGGAAGACCAAAATGGCGACATCCTCGAGGATGCTAAGAATCCCACTACTGTACACAATGGCGTTGGCGTCGATGCATTTGCGGTCCACTATATATCTGTCCCAAATAGACACGACCGGGAGGCATTGCAGGGCAGTAAGGAGAGAGTATAGAATGCCGTGGAAGACAAGAAATGCATTTAGACCATATACAGCATATCGAAACTGTTGGCCTGGGAAAATCCGTAGGTAGACTAGCAAGATGGAGATCTTGCCAACAGCTAAGAGGATCATATAGATCATGGAATTAAAGTAAAACAACTGTACATCCTCTTAGTTCGATGTCATTGTCTAGTCGAACGCTTAACTTACTTGTAGAGTCAGGGTGCCCTTTTCCACTGGTATTGTCCAATAGTGCATACCAAGGCCTAAATTCGCATTATAGAGATCTACAGTCGCCATAACTATCAGCAAGATCTATCGATTGTCAGCGATAAACGTGTGTATGTGACTTATATCCACTAACGGTTGCTAGAATAGTGGCATAGTCGTCCGTCCAAAGTTTATTGGTATACACTATTCTAGTGTATAGTCGTAGCGCAATGGTAGGTAGCACTAACGCACAGCCCGCTATAGTTGTCCGCGTAACTTCCCAGCTTTTAGATGCCTTAGGGTATGCCGCGCATAGCTTTGTTTCCACTTTGGCAGCAACTAAGTACATTCAGCCAATATTCACTAAGCGGGGGAGAAATACAAAACTTACTTACTTGATCTGCGAATAAGCAGCTCGTCTGTGTACATTCCGACAGACCGGTCTGAAGCGTAATATTCGTACATATACAATCCGCCACATTTATAAGATCGCAGGTGGCCTGAGTGAACGCCTTGATAATGCAGGGATACTTTTTATAGAAGTTAGCTCTGAGAAAAATGTACGACGAAACGTGACGTACAGCGCATGTTGGAGCATCCGCTAGAATTTGGGACACGGAGTCTGCACTGGCGTGCGACAACTGCACGAGAAATCGTGGAAGGTAAAGCATGAACAAACCAGGAGCCCGCATTTTGGTAACTCAGTGTTGTCACAATATTGTACCTTGTATTACAACATTCCGTTGTTCACCGTCTACTCATAACTAAGGACACGGAGTGGATATAATATCGTGACTAGGAGCCAAAAATGCCTGGACAATTTGAAGAAGTCGTATCACGCGAAAGTCAGCGTCACGCGAAAGTCAGCGGTAAGCTGAAACTGAAGATTGTCATAGCCTTGACACGAACTGGTAAGCCTAAGTGTGATTAGTCAGGTACATTCCAGGTAGAAGAGTTGTTCCTTTTCTACTGTAGAGTGATGCAATGTCTATGATAATACTCCAGCTGAGTGATTAATCATCTACAAGCGAGCCATACCTACAGCCAATAGTTACTGAACGTTACAACTACAGTATAGTGTCTCTTTGGAGGACAGTAAAGCTTTGAGGGACTTTACTGATAGGCTAGGAGACGGTTGTGTTCAGAGCGAGTTCTGGCGATGCCAGCTGGGCTTAAGAGATACGCCAATGCGATTTCTGCAAGTTGCCTATTTCTCGACATTCCTCTTTCTGGAGATTGTTATTTCTAAAAAGCCATTTCTGGAGGTAATAACCGGTGTTAACGGCAACCCACTCTGACTACAAAGCCTTAGTGCCACCTACAGACCCATAACAGGGCTGACGTTTCCATATGTGGCATACCAAGAGCTAGACATCTAGAAATGGTCATTTCCTACGATACTACAGTCGCATTCGAAATTGGCTTCCGGTTTGACGGTTGTCCCAATTCCACCACAGCTTTTAATATCATTTGAGAAAGAGGGCTGTAGATCTACATCTGAGGATTTCACGACTGAAGAGCCTGGCCAGAAGGGCCCCGCCCCAATCTGATGTGAGCCATGAACTCGAATGTCGCCTTTTGAGAGTTTCATCATGGACATGCGTGCGAAACGTAATGGACATTTACGCTATCCAAGAAGGGGTCATGTACAATTTCGACGAGACTGGGTTCCAGACTGTGCAAAGGTCGCAACTCTTCCCCCATTGTCAGAACTAAAGTGGGACTCATTAGACCACGCTCCGGGCCGCTAAGGGCTGACAAATATCTGCCATATCTTGGCAACTGGGAGTCAGTACTGTGCGTAACCTGTTTAACTTCCGCCACTAAGCTGTAACCCTACCCCCGCAGAAGCTTCACGGGTCCTCCAACGTCGTCTGTGGGACCATTGCTGCGGGTGAACGGGTCGTCGACGGGTTTGGCAATGGATGGCAAGGCTCCTGCGGGGTAGGAGTTCCTCTCAGCAACTCAAACACCGGTGACAGCGTGGATGGTGGATGGGGAGTTCAGACAGTTAGATTGGCATCCACCTGGCGAACATTGGCGCCCCGCTTTTGCCTGGTCGGCTTCGAGAGAAAACACGAGTTCCCCTTGCGTATCGACCATCCGCTCGAGGATATCGCGACACTCTTTCAGCTCTCCGTTATCTTTCTCCAAAACTTGGATCCTGTCACGGAGCGATGTGGCGTAAGCCTGCCACTGACCAATCTGGGCGTTATACGCTTGCATCAACGAAAAATGGACCCCCAATGGGATATAGTCGGGGAGGAAATTCGCCATGTTGCAACTGATGCGACGCAACCGACTTGGAAGTCTGCCTCCCCTCGGGCCCTTTCCGGTTATATCTTCATCTATCACATCCAAAAGTGAACCTGGTCTCCTGCGGCTCGGTCCATAGCTCGCCCAAGAGCCATTTTCCACTGTCATGGCCCTATTCTTCGCGTCTCTGATGTTAGGCAGCAGCAAAGATCCGATTGTGACACTTTCGATGTCGGCTCAAAGAGGGGGTACGCATTACTCACACGTGCACCGTCATTGAAAGATGACCACAGTACTGTACAATTGAAAGCAAGTTCAGCTTCCTACAATAGTGGCAGTTCGAGAGAGGACACTCGCGGAGGACCACGCTTCAGAACTGGCGTCGCGATTCAGCTCGCGCTCACAGGAGCATACAAATCCGACGGACAGATCAAGAAGGCGGTGGCACTGCTCGACTTGGCGTCGCAATACATCCTGGCGATTGCGTACCAAACCGGTGGACAAATGCCACAAGCTGGCTTTACTTGCATGCTCTCTGCCTAAATTCCATTTCTAGCAAGAAGCAATATCAAGGAGAGTGTGATCATGCGAGTCCACCGAGCCACAAGCTCTCAAAGAGACAACGATACCAAGACACATCCCTACATCTACCGGCCCAAAATATCCTTGATAATACCTCATGAACACCGAGTCTCTGTTGCAAATCTTGGTCCTCTGAAGAACCACTCTCAGCGCAACGCAGTGCTAGATCCCTAAAGCAGCAGCCTTTAGCATTGTCGAAAACTTGTCCCATGTCTCGAAGAGGCCTCCACACAGGCATCGTTCGGGGTCTCGCTCTGGAGGAAGCCGTCCCTCTTGCTCTTCCTCTGTAAGTGTGTCGGCATTGCTTCCCAGACTTCCGAGTTTAAGGTTGTAGTTTTCGTCTGTGTAAGGAAATTAGTTTGGCCTGGGAATGGAGTCTGAAACTTCTCTGGTACAAACCTCTGCCTAACCGGCCGAGAAGTCTGAAATCGCTCTCTATAAGAACCGCTTTTAGGGTGACTAGTCTCGGACCAATCGTCTCTGGGAACCGCGAACGGTGCGTGGACATCGCCCATTATAGGTAGCATGGAGTTATGCAGGTTTCCGGTATACGCACGATTTTTCGATGTTATCTTTTCTGAAAAAGAAAAGCACAGGGTATCCTTCGAACGTTTTGAACTTTTGGCGTCCGCTCCCGAGTCCGTCAAGCATTCAAAGGCGTCCTGTACTAGAAGAAAGTAATTGAGGAATTGGCGTGACTTTTGTCTGGATGGCAATGGAAGGCGGCAGCCCGATACACGGGTCATACTTGAAACGATGCTTCATGCCGAGAATACTAAATGGACTTTGGTGTGGCAGAAGACCCATGGGTGCGATGGGTGCGACGGACACGGTGGACGCGGTGGAAGCGGTGGATGCGGTGGATGAAAGAGGAGTGCGATGGATGATAAGTGTGAAGGATTGAAGATGAGTGCGTTGGTAGATGGGCCGGGATGAAACAGAACTTAGCGTAACTATGTTCCTTCATCAGCTCGTTTTGCTGACAGCGGAATACATGATCCCATCTTTTGGCAATCAGGATACTAGGAAGAGAGCGAGGTACTGTGTTAGCAGGCAAGCACCTATCCTGCCGAGAAGGTCATCCTCTTCTCAAATTCCTTGCTGCTGACCAAGCGAAGCATCGCATACGGGCTCCGACAAAGGTGCATTGCGTGCCCCCAGGGTACAGTATCGCCACACCATCTAATAACTCCTTACAGTCAAGGCGCTCAAGAGGATAGGAGTGAATGTAGCACCGTAGCCCAACTTAAAGTGCCTGCAGAGAGCAAGCCAGCCAAGGCTAGTTGGCTCCTCGAACTTCGTCAACCTTCTCTCGACTATTTGTGGCATACAGCTTGGACAGCTTTCACTTTTAGTGAACCCTAGCCATGAATGATGATGAGAATGATGACAGGCAACTGCAGATACAAGCCCTGTACACATGGCCTACAGCGATAAGACACATGAACTCCCTCCATCTTTGGCAGTGCGCGCAGCCGTCAGAGTTCGATGCCATGACATGACGGCGGAGCAGAACGAAGAACGCAGGAGGCTCGGACAGATGATTTTCTTTGGCAGACAGAGCAATGTCTGGGGTGCCTGGGATGGGTTGAATGGGGAGCGACGGACAATCGAAGAGGTTCAGCAATCTCTTACGTAGGCAGCCGAAACTTTTGCTATTTTTCTTTTGTGATAAATTCTCTGTAAGTAATGCGATGTTCTTATCAGCAATCTCTTCTTGTTGGGCTGAGGGAACGTAGTCGTCGGATTTGGCGCTGCGGAATGACTCCACAAAGACCTTGACGAGCTCTTCTATGGCGAACAGAATTTGGGGAACGGAAAGGCAAATGCGAAAAAGAACCCAGGGAGGCCCAGGGAGAAACGAGGGAGTATCCAAGGGAAAGAGAACCCAAGGAGAAACGAGGGAGGACCCAACGAGAAAAAAGGGAGAACCCAACGAGAAACGAGCGAGAAAGGAATGGGAACTGAGGCGCGTAAGGCCCGCACGCCGCACCCGGCGCTCTAGACTGGTGCGCCACGATCTGCTTGAACGCCCAGTCCATCTCGGCCGCGTTTGTCGACGGCCACCGAGACCTCGACCGAGAACTGCTGTGCTGCTGCTGCGTCGCCGCCGCCGCCGCCGCCGCCGCTGTCCGCGGGTTCTTCAGGGGCGTCTTGAACGGCGCGAGCGCGTCGGGCGTGATGACCCAGGCCGAGACGGAGGTGGCGCCGTGCTTGGAGTTAAGGGGCCCGAGTGGTATCATCTCGAGTTGTTGGAAGTCTCGGGCTGACATGGGGAAAGGGGGTCTGTTAGCTTCCTAAGCCAAGTGCACGGGTGGTGTATGATGTATCAAGGGAGTACGTACCACTCCAGTCATTCAGAGCAAGAACCCAAACACGTGCTCGCCCGCCACCCTGGCCGTCACGTACTCCCCGAACGGGACCTCCCTCCCGATGACGACCGCCATCTCGAGCTCGTAGTCCATCCATATGCTCGGCCCGTACACGACCTCCTTCCTCCCGCCGGCCAGGCCCTCCTGGCCGTACTTGAAATACTGGCCCCGCGGTCGCCTCACGTCCGTGCCCGACACGATGATACTCCCTGCCCTCCCCGCGTAGGCGACGGGCAGGCGCTCAGACCCAGGCGCGGGCTGGACTTCCCACCCATGAGCGCCGCCCTGGCCTTGGGATTGTGTGGCGAGCACGAGAAGTCGGTGTAATCGCCCACGGCAACGGGGAGGTGCATGCGCACGGCCGACAGAGACTCCTGGCAGGTCTCTGGGAGGGAGTTTTGGGCTATGAGGCGCTGCACGGCCTGGCGAACTTCGGTGTGGGTTTTACGACCTAGCGCGGCGAAGGCGTTGAGGGTCGGCTCCGAGAAGATGCCGTCTGGCAAACTGAGCGCCGAGAGGTCGAGGTCGGCCAGGAAGATGATGCTGTTGCCGAGACGGGTTACGGCTTGGGGCGAGGGCCGCGACGCTGATGAGGCGATTCCGAATGGGATGTTCTCTGGCCCGAAATGGGCTGCGAAGTCCTGGCTTCCGGCCATGTTAGTGATGCTCCGAGGTAACTGTGCTTAAGCGCATGGATTGGCAATTGCGACACGCGGGGCCGACGACTTGTGAACTTGAAGCTCTGTACCTAGTGGCTGTCCACTGCGGGTGTGCCTCTTTTGATTCCTGACTACCTGAGTCTAGCGCTAAGAGTTCAGAGTCCCGGTGGAGGAGCCGGGGCGCAGGGCGGGGCAATCGGCACTGAAGCTAGCATTCCAGCGCATTTGTAGGGGAAGTCAGAGTCAGCGAGAGTATGGTCCGCAAGTTGCGAAGCTGTACGATACGATCAACGGGTGAGAACAACAGCAGCTTACAGCGATAGACCAAGGCACCCGATCGGATCGGAACATCTATCGCCATGGCAGTCACACATGAACGTGCGGGAGACTCAATGTCTACCAATGATGGCAATACACACGATGCACAGCCGTTACTGGTGCTCATTGTCGGCGTCGGAATTGGTGGTCTTGTAAATGTCTCGTCCCGAATCCTAGCTGATATGAAGAAGGCCGAATGGCCCCGGAACAGGAGCGTCTCCTTCCGCAGGTACGGGGAGCTCAACCTCGACGAGTCGCCGGTCGTCGTGCTCAGGTGCGGCAACTTCTTCACGACTGACTCGGTTGGCGGGGCTGCGTTACACCGGGCGGTTCGATGGCTAGACATGGGCCGTGCCCGACTGCGGTTAACTGCGCCGCCCCATTATGAGGCAAGTGACTGGAGAGGTCGCGCGGTACGACGCCAACCAATGTCTCTCCCTGGATCCAGTTCGGCTGCGGCCACTTTTGGCTGCGACTTGGGAATTGGGCAACCTTCCTCGATATTTTATACCCAATTGTCTCCTTGTTTCCACACCCACTCTACCCCATAACTGTGCACTATGGATGGCGCCGGTATGAGCACAGCTGCTGGTAGTCCGGTCTGTTAGTACATGTAACGTTTCCTATTTGCATGTCTAGGCATTGCACAAGGCACATCCAAAGGCGGCACCCGAGAGATGATAACCTCAGAAATGGCATTTGCAAAATCATAATGGCACTGGCTACCATTTGTACTTCCGTTGGATTTCCCAGTTCCAGGAGGTCGAACATTTCTTGACCCAGCTGGCATCGCCGTAATTGGCCCTTAACAAAGCTGTCTGAGAGCGCATTGTTTTGATTCTCCAGAGTATAACTAGCTTATGGAACTTGATGGTACGGGATAAGCAAGTGTCTTCAGAAGCCCTATCGACCGACGATGGCTGGTCAACAGATCCGACACGTTGAAAATAGTCAACCATGTAAGTCACCATTGCCAGCGAGAGTGGACAGCAACAATAACACCGCAGCAGCGGAAACAGCTATATATCTTCCCTCTAGCGTCCTAATGGATGACGAAAATACTACATTCCACGCTATCTTTCACAAGCCTCCTGGTACTCAACTCCAGGCGGCTATCACGGGGATAAGCGAGGCATTTATGAGAGATTTATTCAATAGTAAGGAATCAACCAAGCCACTCGAGGCTGAAGTTGAAGCCCTTAACATGTGGACAGCTGTTTTTCAGCAAAAACTCCTCAAGCTGTGCGACTCGCTTCAAGACTTGAGAGCTGAGGTCCGCGAAGCCAGAGATAAGCAAGAAGTCCAGACAGCGAGACAAAGAAGGCGGAGAGGAGCACAGAAGTCATTGCGACGGAGTGCTAGGATAAAGCGAAACGAGGCTTGACTTTCAGTAACAAACCAAGGCGAAGAGCAAAGAAGGCTTACTCGCGCTTAATCAGTAGCTCTTAACTAGTCGCACGTTTGTTTCTTGTTCATTTCCACATTGCGTCATACTCTATATAACGCCTTCTGCCCTCCAGTTTGCTGACGAAGTGGCTCGCAAATGGACTTGAAGTCAGCCCATGGTCTGCAACAATGGATCTGCGGAGTTTCTATTGTGACGGTGTCGCAGCGCATTTGACTGAAATATGCCAAACTGCTTGTGCGCCGTTACTGATACCGCCACATGTGGCAGCCAGAAATGTGGAGCACCCCTCGAAGTCTCACTACAGGTAGCTTCGTAGAGCTACGATCATAGGTACGGAGTGAGTGTCAGCTTCAGTGACCCACTGGCTTAAAGCGGGGAAACTTGTTCCTTTAATGCGTTGATTATGCTCTGAGTTAGCCACCCGGCGATTGGGATGTTAAGTTTGAATCGTATCGGGCGTTGTTAATTCATTTAGATGTTATGCACAGTCTTACCGCACCTCCTACAACGCCGTAAGATTGACCCCAGCCTCTTCATCACCTCCTTCCACTGAGTGCCCATCCGATTTCTGTCCACCAGCGTCTGAGCGATCAAATCTAGTGCATTGTCTACAGTAAGTGCACACCCAGCTCGTACGCGTGTCTTTTTGGCTCTTGTCACGGCTCAACCATCAGGTCCCTGGACCCACCTAGGAGCGGACCTAGAATTCCAAGTTACTGTAACGTTACCAAGCTTGGAACCTATTTATTGTGATAAGTGAATCATGGGTGTAGTCAGCCAGCTGAGAATTGCCTTGTCACATCTCATTAAATATCGGTGATTCAGAATTATACGTGACCTGGTAAGGTCACGGCGGGAGATAAGACGAAGTGACCATATCCCGAGGGCAACAGACGATGCCAAAGAAGCGCCCTGATAAGATACAGGTACATTGGGTACTACGACGCTAGGGCTTTGTACTGGTGGGATGTGGCGCGCCACGACCTGCAGCATTCCACTGGAGGCACCGTAAAATAAAGATGGGAGGATTTTAGCGTGGTAGTACGCCGGGGAAGTCACGGAATATGACCGTGATGGTGGGTGATCTTAGCTCGGAGACTTTCCCAATCCACATCTCCCAGCTTCTGGGACGCTGTACGGCGCGATATAGTTGCCCTGGGAAGAATTCAAGCAGATCCATTGCAGGTATCGACACATCACGACTGTGCAGCCATCTATCTGCAAGATGATTGACGGTTTCTGTCTATGCGGTGCTGTCACAGGTCGTATTTGGCTTGCAGGGGTCACAGGGGTCTCCGCTCTGGCGCATTAGCGCAGAATACTACGCAAACTCCGTTTGAGAGGTTGAAGGTACAGATCCACCAGTTACGCTACGACCCCCTGACATCTCGGAACACGTCGCCTGAGGCGGGGTGAACCAGTGTGCTCAAAGGTGCACGCGCAGTCAGCTGACCTGGCGCAGCTGCAGTATTTGGAGGCGCGATGCAGCACTTCGACTCCCAAAAATTGTCTCTGCCGTCCGCTCTTCGGCTCCAGACTATCGCAAACATGACGAACTGTCGAAGACCCGGTGATTCGATCCCACTGGGCCAAACAAACCGACTAGCACCCGACGCGCGTCCGGAACCAGGCTCTCTCTACGACATCATGCGGAGACACCGTGGCACACCTCTGTACGTTTTGCCGTTGAGCTGGACTGATCTCCATGCGAAGCTACTTGGAGCACGCTTCGAGTTATCCGTCGTTCCCGAACGCCCCCTTCCTTCTCCCCACTGTCTGTCCGTCCCCTCGGAGGCTGACGAGGACTTGCTCCGTAACCTCAACACGCTGGGAGCCTCCGCGGCCTCTACGACCCTTGCCAGCGCGAAAGCGGCTCTCGAAAGCGTTCTGCGTACACTCTTCCCAACAACGCTATCTCGTCCGGAATGCGAGTCTGCATTGGACCTTCACTTTGGCGGTCGGGTGTTCCGAAGAGCGTTATATACCGACTCGATATGGAACCGCCTAAACCGCCCCTGGCATGTCGGAGCACCTTTGCAGCCACCAACACCCTCCGGTTCCTCACGAGGTCCGGCCAACGGAAAGCCACACATACCGCAGTGTCTAGCCTATCTTAACCGGAAACGGGTACATACCGGCCGACAGAACTGCTACCCGGTCCGCCCTGATCCGAGGGGTGTTGACAATGTGCCAGTCCTGAGCCTCCGTCGACTGTGGTCGAAACAGCTGACACCGGCTGAGGCAGACCACGACGTTTACTACATCGGCGTCCTACTCGCTATGGCCCAGTCTTGTTTCTATCAGGAACAGTCCTCAAGGTCCTCCTCGCAAATGTCCCCCCCCGAGTTTGCTGACGTCAAGGTCCAGCTGATCACTCATACCGAAGAAGGACCTGCCTTCGTGGTCTATACCGCCATCGTGACATCGGCATTCCTTGAGCGCTTCGCCCGTCCGACAAAAGCTCCTCGTGGGGGCCGGACGAGTCACGACGGCAAATATGAGGGTGGCCTTAGGGTCTCTTACGCCTACGTGAACTTTTGGCCGATAATTGATCTGAAGGATCGTCTGGCCGAAGTGCTAGGCTGCAACATCGGGGATGGCGCCGAGAACGGCAAGGGAAGCGCAGGGGAAGGACCGAACAGAGGAGTAAAGAGGAAGAGGACCTGACGCCGGCTATCGTGGGGGAGAGAAGTGCCTTATCCCAGCGAATGCAGGCCCGAGACGGTGACACGTTGGGTAGAGTTTGAGCTGCGATCACCGTCCGGGAGACAGTTGCGATACGAACTTGCTGAGTACGCAGTCCCCAAGGCTGGGGTGAAGAGGCACTTTGTCTGGGCAAGGGGTGTCATGTCCACGTTCATCCGCCCGGCGTGCCTTCCTTCGAGAAACTCGATCGGAACTCCTTTGAAGCCACAGTCGGGCTCTCAATTTGAGATCTGTTCTGCCTATAGCGTACCGTTCTGCCTGCATCCAAAAACCTTCACGCTCAACACTGTGAAACGAATGAAGGCGGCTGAGATTACCCGTAACTGTAATGTCTAGATAGAGAATATTCCTGCATGACCTGATGAACCGCCCTTTCTCTCGCCATGTATGATAATGCCCGCTACCCAGGTTCGCATTAGGGGACACCTTACAAGATCGGCCCAAATCACTTGTCCGAACCGTGCTCCATTTCCTTCTTGTCCCAGCTCGACCCTTTCCCTTTTGCGTGTCAGATGGACGCCTGCTTGTCATGGTCCTTTTTCTCAAGCAAAAGCGTCAGCTGGCTCTTCGACCGCCCGAGGAAAAGGTCAGGCGTCAGGTTCGGCTGTATTGGCGTATACGGCGGAGTTGGAGATGGGATCGAAGCGTTCGTGATGCTGCCTGGCAGATCACGGTCCATATCACCACCGTAAACCGTGACACTCTTATTGTCGAATTGCAGCTGAACACGAAATTCGGGGGTCTTCTTTGCTCCCGGCGTGCTTTTTGGCGTGATCATGCTCGGCTGTACGACGCTGCGTTTCAATGCTAGGCTCCGATCGAGACATCATAGGCGCCGCCGGCAGTATTGGAGTGCGGACTGCCAGGTTCGGTCTCGATGTCCCCGTCTTGGCTGTATTCCTCCCCGGGCTATCGGACTATCAACATTGAATCTGAGAAGAAGCATGCTATTGGCGGACTAGGGAAGAGAAACCAGTGATGCTAGTCTTCATCGTACGACAGACCTAGCACTCTGGATATCCCAAGGTGCTTGATCTCGAGGATTCTATTATATATACCCTCGCCTCCCCTATTTCTTTTTGTATCTCTTCCTTTCTCTTTACCCATTCTTGTCAGCCATTAGAGATCTTCTTCAAATCTAACCAACCCCCATTACAAAAGATGACGTTTTACCACCGACATTTCACGAACAACACACTCTTGAGATCGAAGGAGACCGCTTCGCCTCCAGCCCCTGTTCTGAGCAAAGTGAATGGTGAGATTGTGATTTCACTCCACGAGTTTAACAATCTTGGGCTGGAGACCAAAGCGGGGATCACGCACGTTTACAACACGGTCATGAACCCAAGCTTACCGCATGGCAAATCGTACTCCCGGATTTGCCGCTCATTGCGTCTCCTTGGAGTTTCGACACCGGAGGATCTACTCGCCAGATGGGTCAGGCATGCGAACAGTTTGTTGTTCAACGGGGAAACATTTGACTCGGAAACCATTGAGTTCCACGCATCCTACCGCCACTGGGGCCTGGACGACCTAAAGGCTATCACGGCACATTGGATACAGGGGAAAAGTGAGGACGACCTGGTAAAGTCCTGGAGAGGAGAGTTGAAGATAAACGACCACACTGTAACAAACTCACACCAAATTCGAAAGACTAGGGATACACGAGTAGGCTAGGGGACTGAGTGATAGATGGAGGAGCTGGGACGGAGTGTAATGAAAAGATGCTAAAACGGCAGGTCTATCGAAGGGGGTTGGAGTATTGTATTTTGGTAGTCTGCTAGACTACGGAATGGAGAGACTATCAGAGAAGATCATTCCTCAAGGGTCGAATCACATGCTAGCCAAACGCGTGACTATCTCGTCCGAGTGGAGGTTGGCAGATCGGCCTTCGGTGCCACAACGCGTCTAGTGACAACACTTGAACCAAGATTCTGACTGGCTATCGTAAGCAAATATCGAAGGCTCCTCTTCAGGATCGTTATGTTTGGACGACTTCTTCGATCCGTTTCCTATCCAAGGTTAGAGAGTAGTCTACACTGCCGCTTATTCATGTTCGAGATTACCTCTGGTGTCGGCAGCATAGAGTCCTTCAATCCGTACGTATGGGTTTGATTTTCAAGACAGGCAGGCATGTGCTTTCCCCTACGTTCCGCCACCGATGCTGATGGGTAAACATCTCGAAGCGGCCATCCGCTGGGGACGCTGCAGTTGTGTATAATCGTAAGGTTTCGCTTGTATAGGTCGACTTTGAAAAATCTGTTATGTTTGTCGCATCTGAAGTTTTCGTATTCACGATGGTGGAGAGTCAAGTCCGCTTCAACTAATCTGCCTGCTTCTACTTCAACAAAACTTGAACCATTTCTATCAGGGATAAAGTATCTGATCGATTCTTGCGGTCCATAGTTGATTCGTCTGACCACCTGGACTACGTAAAGTAACCAGCGGAGGACCATAGTCGTGACAGGGAGGCGACCTTTGAAGGCGAACCCAATGCGAAAATGAGGCGAATTGTCGTCGTAGAGCGGCCGGGAGCCATACCGGGGGATAGAAGAGCAGCAAAAGATAGTGGCAGGCATCCTAGACCACAGTATTCAGCGCAGCAGAGGCAAAGAGGAGACAGACGATTTGATGTTTTCGGTTGCGACTGCTGCAAACGGGGTGGCCATTGTGGCATTAGTACTGTACTGTGTGGGTCAGAAAGTCTGGTCTAAACATTACACAATTTTTCGGATCCGGAATTGACGCTACAAGTCGGAAAGAGTGTATCGGACGTGGCAAAGTACTGCAGTCTTGGAAGTGTAAGGAGACGAGATCCCAAAACCTGGAGATCCGCTTGCTGACATGAGCCCTCCGGCGAGTGCCGTTCCTGGAAAGACCCTATATAGGTTGTGCTTGAAGCAGCCCCATGCCGAGTCGTTAGTTGCTCGACGACGGCGCAGAATATTGCGCCAAATTCCGTCCGAATCAGAACAGAGTCTGGGCGCAACTTCAAAAACCTGCGGACGGGGAACACAGACCAGCGAACTGAGAACAAAGGCCTGTGAACCATGTTCAACACAGAAGTTGCTGTTACTGTACGTTACACTCTATGCATTAGCAATTTTCGAAGGTTAGGACACTCCCCTCGCCCTAGGCTGCCGCCAGCACCCTATCAGTCCTTCATTCGCCCTGCATTTGGCACCTCCAAGATTAGTAAGACGGCATTGCCAGGGTTGGCACTGCCAGTATTGGCGTTTCCACGACTGGCACATTTTCCTTTCCAGCTCTGGAGCTTCCACAACTGGCTAAGCCTGGGGAAGGGGAGCCGTTTATGGAGGGGGTGGAGGCTGACCAGGGTTGCGATCAACTTGTGGTGCTAAGTACAGAGTAGGCTAAAAGCCTTGCAAGGACGCAGGTTGCTCTTGCAAGGATGTCCAAAAGAGCCGTTCCTGGCGGTGCCAGGGAAGCGTTGCGAGGATGCCCAGGGCGATCAACTTGTGGCGTCAGGTCAACTTGTCGCGGCAGGACAAGTATGATAAAAGCTTTGCGACGATGTCCAAGGGAGCCATTACTGGACTTACGTTGCAACGTAATTAGAGCATCTGGCCCGGGTTGTCCTTTCTGCGGAAGAACTTTACAGTACAGCATCTATTGTGGTACATGTAACTGATATATCAATGCTACATATTAGACGGATGCTCAATCAGTAGAATCCAGTAAGCTTCAATGAGTGGGCGTGATCGAAAGTAACACTGTATTCGTCCAAGATTGAATTAGAATATCTGCGGTGACAGAGTGCGCAGGGGGTTAGCGCCAAGATAGCTTACATCCAAGTTCTTTTTGTATCGGTGGCGAAAATACATATTATTCTGCGAGCAGTAAGCAAGTCGGGTTCAATATATTGCTCAGTCCTCGGTAGGCCGTCTGGTGAAATCTGAGCTCGGTAACACACCTCTAATGCATCGTAGGTCGGACATTGTAGGTCGAGTTCAATGAAACATGCTAATGTCTTTTGTACGATTGAATCCTCGCGATGTATTTGCAACCCTATACAAAGAGGTAGGCACGTGTGTAGGCAGGAGCGGTATTTGGCCCAGCAAGGATCAAAGACGCCATCGATCTTCACAAACCTTCTGTTAGTGAGGCATTTCGCAGGATATCTGAAGTCTTGGGGAGCTTTCAACAACATTGGGTTGGCCTTCGTTCTGACATTACTTTCTTTTGCTGTATTCGACGTCGGTCCCAGTCTGAACTACCTTGCGGTCATTCTTTGTGTGATAACTGTGTAAAAGTATTTGGGCTTCAGAGCATGGCCGATCTGCGGGTGTTTCAAAAACACGGAGATGCCAGACATTCAAATCAGTAAAACCACGCACAGCGAGTGTCCGGTTAGTCAGCATCGACGGTGGCGGCACAAGAGGCCGCGCGCCATTAAAGTGCGTAAGGCGTATGGCACCTACAAGAACAACCGCGACACCAGGGACGAGTCAATTTCCGTCTACACGCAGTTCCTGGCCTGGCATGAAGGCATCGCCGGTATCGAAGAAATCAACGGCGTATACAATTGTGTTGGGAGGGTCCTCCGTAGGTTGCGCGCTGATACACCCGAGTTTGAAACTCGAGATCATTGTTAATAATGTTGTAGGGAGAAGTCATCCCAACGCAGAGCGAAGAACCGGATTTGTACAATAGTCGCTCGTCGAGAACCACGCTGTGCCATGATCGAACAATCTGCTAATCGTCAGCGGTATATGCATGAGTTGGCCTGAGTCCATCAGACGGTGCAAATCGGGCTTAACTGTTAGCTAAACTGTTTCTTTTGCTCTTTGACTACCACAGTACCAACAATAGGACTGTACGAATTCCACAAACCCAAGGGCTGCTGATGGATGACGAATTCCACAAACCCAAGGGCTGCTGATGGATGAGATTGAGGGTGCGCGTCTTGTCAGATATAATGTCGTCCATCTTCACATGTAAGTCTCACGGTGCGGATAAGCATGGAAAACCGCACGTCATGGGCCGAAATTGTAAGCCGATTAAGGAGAGACTACTGAGGGAACTGGTAGTCCTCCGGTGCTGCATACTGTGCACGCAAAACGTCCTCGGCCCATTCTGCCATCTTAGCTCTGGTCTCGCCGAATCTAGTTTTCCATTAGAAAGTCGACCTGTTGATACGGATGAGATTGTGGCTTACTTATTGATGGCTTCTTGTAGCTGATTATTCATGCGTTCAGTATTCTGGCTTATCTGCTCCAGGACGCCCAACATCTTCATCTGAAGCCCTCGAGTCCTATCGTCGACTTAGTATAGAATGCGGTCGAAGATTCTAGAATTTGACCAACTCTTTAAATTCATCCAAAACCTGAGCCAACAGGCTGTGAATTCTTCATGGAGCAGTCACGTCAGCGAGGATCTCCCTATGTCTTCATGAAGCCCGGGGACCTTACTGCGCTGAGGATACCTCGACATCGCCTTCGATGCTGAAGCTGGACGTATCTGGGTTGGCGGAGAGACTCACGCCCCCCTCCATGAAATCGGGCGGGACCCCGAATTTTCTTTGTGCAAACGGGATCTTCCTTCCTGTAGGACTGACGTTGTTGTCTGGGTTAAGGGGGAAGTTGTTCGCATTTCCAGCCGGCTTTGGGGGCGGCCTTCTGGGAAAAGCGCCATACTGCCTGTTGGGGTTATACATTGGCCTGAATCGATGGATACACAAGACACTGGACGAATCTGAAATCGGCCACCCTATAACAATCGATCGCGCGCCAGTGGGAAGACAAGACTCCTTAATGTGCACCCCCTCTAGAGCTGGCATCGAGAAACGCCACGAATGGATTTCTGGCTGCTACCAACGTAGCATCAGAGACGCCAACAGGTGGGCCAGAGATCGGCAGAGGCGGACGTCTTTGGTGTACACATCTTGCTACGTCGGCCCATATCGCCGCGTTGGGATAACCCGGCCCAGAACGCTAGTCATGGCTCTTCCCTGCTTCCAAAAACCAAGCATCGGCATTTAGCCGCGGCCAATTCTGGCTACGCTATCGCTACTTCAGGAAGAAAGCGGGGCGATAAGTAGGCCATCTGAAGGTAACTCCGATGAAGCTCCCCCTATTCGCAATGCAGGCCTAGCTTTTCTACATACGTCTTCCACAGGTTTGAGCGACTGATCTTGTTGAGATGCGGATTGCGTGTGGGAGCTGAACGCACCGATAAAAATGTGCACATGGAGAACTACCTCCATCACTGACTGGCCTTCGTGAAGGAGACCATCCCGTCACTAGTCCACCCCCACGTGCAGGAGTGATGCTCTGCTGCACGTTTTATCACTTCGTCAAGTCACTGTGGAGGCCGCTAGCTGGGGTTGCACGAGAGGTATATTCAGCTTATTTTCGTAATAATCTGTACCCTAAATCTCATGTGACTTGCGGGGCCGAGGAAGCTCGCTGAGGTCAAATCGGGCCATTGTTGCCAGATCAAAAATCGCTGTTCAAAGCACTGGGGAGCCCAAATCTTCGCCTCTACAGCCACAGTACACAGTGTACGCGCCACCCCTGTCTGCCATGAGATCTTCCTGCGAGATGTAGTGGGCAGGCCAGTGGACAGCAGCATACCCGAGAAAGGAACGCTCTAGGTCGGCGGGGGAGCTGTGATTCGGGGCTTGCGAGGTTTGGGAGTAGCAGGTAGTGTACGCAGACTTGTGACATCGTGCTGTGTGACTGTGGCATGCTCAAGCGCCCCCTTCCCACTTGCCCTGTCGCTCAGTGCTAATAAGAAACTCTATCCCTGTTTGGTGAATCAAGAATAGCTTCGAATCATGCACGCTGACAAAGAGGCCGCAGAGGTTCTTGACCACACTTCGGAAATCATCTTGTGGCCAAAGCTTTGATTTGAGTGTACCGATCGAGGCGAACTAGTGTTCCTCCACGGCTGATGTGAGGGCGATGTTCGCCTCGGCGAGGACTAGAGGCCGGCCCGCAGCGAGGATGATCCGAAGAAGGGTCTCGGTCAGCCGTTCGTCTTCGCTTCGCTTCTAGATTTTTTCGTAGGCCTCAACACCTGGGTTGGCAGTTCAGAAAGGAGGTTCTCAATGTCCACTGGTCGCCCGTACTTGCTAGGCCTTTCCGCGATGATAGACGAGATGAAGCCGCACGCTTCATATCATTCGTAGTCTGATGCGCTTATCCTTAAGCCTACGACACCGATCCATCACACTTGTCAGTTACGGACTTTTCGAGCGGAGGCAACCCGTTCGCAAGAAAACAGAAGACCTCTCGAGTGGGAGCTGCATTTGTTAAAGACGCGTTGGGAGGCAAAGGATACCAAGCCAGCGGACAAGAAGAAGTTATCCTGTTCCCTGCAACGTGGTAGTGTCACTCACCCCCGAAGTTCATGGCCGAGCATCGCACTATTATTGTCCGGTTTCCTGCCCCCTTGTTGCGTCCACAATTCTCGTCTAATACGGGTAGGGCAGAAATTGGCTATTGTTACAGGTACTGCGGTGTATGCTCAATCCATTTGTAGAGTCGCTCCGAGCCAGCACTTTGCTGAGACTCGCGTCAAGAACTGCTTTAATACATTTTTGGGGCTGTTTAAGGATGATTGCCTTTCCTCATCAACTGGCAGGGGCGAAGTCCGAAGTACATTCGCCATCGCCGTTGCGGCGCAGTATTCGTAGACGCCATATATAGCTATAGCAGTTAGTTGTATAAGTACCATAGTTCTGCTCGCAGTGGAGTTTCTCTCCAATGCGACATATACTGTGACGTTATGGCGAACACCTTGAGTCAGGCTGCATGTAATCCTTCACCAGAGACCCTCTGTCGTTTAGCTGAAAGAAAAGAGATCCAGTATGCCGTTGGCAAGGAAGACATATTTATCCAAGCCCTAGACGAGCTTGATAACCTCGAACTGAAGGAAATTCTTCAAACTCACCGAGAAGGAGCTCTCGATACTGGCAAGAAACTGGCCGCGGCCTTCACTGCAGCTGCCACAAAGTTTCTCAAATGCTTCGACGACGGCGAAGACTACGATAGCGACAGTACCTTTGATGATTCAGAAGAAGATAATGCTTATGATACCGAGGACGACAATTCGTTCAACTCAAGCGATGGCGAGTATCAATACACACAGATATACGACGATGACGACGCCCCTACTGAAGGTGGAGACGACAGAATTGAAGTCGATAGTGATGGATATAGTAACTATAGCACCGTCGATGGCGATGTTCAGATGACAGTCAAGTGTTTTCATGAGCTTATGAAGAAGATCTTGGAGCATAATTCCGCTTCATGCCTTGTTCAATTTGTGTTGAACAAACAGGATGGTAAACAAAACGATGGGCAAAGCCTAATACAAGCTATGCTTCCATGGACCTTCAGTTTCGACGACGGTCGAGGCAGACGTTCTGCTTGAGCTTGATAACATCGTTCTCATCGCAAGGAAAGCAAGTCGTAAGGAGAGACTCGGCGCAATCGAGACATAACGGTGGCAAGTACTGGCGGTGTAGCTTTTGTCAGTACATGGGATGTTTTATAGGGTCGTCTGATGGCTGTATTATGCCGCGCAGCGTCTCGAAATTGTGCTTGGAGGGTGTTTTCCCGAAACGCGTACAAATATCTCCTCGTTTGCCAAACGAACTCTGGGGCTGAGCCATCGGATCACGTGCCGATCTGCTGCGGCAGATGACAACCTCGCCTTTGCGGTGAACACCTCAACGACAGCCGGCCGGGTTCTACAGTATCCTACGTATATTAACAATCGACTCGGTCACCAATGATGGCGCAAATGCCATCCAACTTGTTCGGAGCCTTGAACCAGGGTCTCCAGGTGGCGCAGAGCTACGCACCGATCAATCCGGAAATCCACTTGCCGCCGGGTAAGATTAGCACCACTCGAGCCGAGGGACACGGCTGACGTTTTCAGAACGACTGGAGACACCGCCGCCGCCATTGATAAAGCTCTTAAACCTGTTGTTCCGCTATGTACCGTAGTCATTTCATGTAAAGTGGGATGGCATTGGAGCTCATGGTAGAGTTGAGACAGATCCCTCAGAGCATAGAAGGCAGAACAAACGCAGACCTGCTACAGTAGCCGAGTGTATGTTCAGAGAGCGATTCGATCGAAACCCATATCTTGCACACAGTCTCTCCTAGGGATTTCGGTCCGTCCATCTCCGGGACAAGCGATCATCCGGCCTGTTTTGTTGTCGGTACCTATGTTCGTCTCGTTATTCGTGTTGTCCGCAATCACCCGTTAAACCAATAGAAGGCGGTGTATGGCACACTCTGCACTCCTACACCTGCAACCGGACAGGCTTCAGCGCCACCCCCTGCTGTAATGACCCGGTAAACCATGCCTAAGCCCCGTGCTTGCCCGGTGCGGGCATCACCGAGCTGAAGCCATTGGACGGCGCCTGAGTCAAGGATACCTCTGTCGGCACTGCTTGGCGCATCGATACCATAGAGCTTCTTGACATCTGCTCTGAGTTGTGCGACAACGAGGTCGAAAACTGGCACGCCAGCCGAACTGAAGTAGTGGTGCCCAAGAAACGGGAATGTGGCTAAGCCTCGGAGCTTCAGATCTGCCTGCGCACGGAACGGTTGGACAGGGTGTGCGCCGTATTTGGACCCTGGAAGCCTATTTAGCGGTAGCGGCTTATTCCAGAGGACATGTGTCGGCATTTGATCCCACTTCTGCTGAACGATGCCTGTTTTCGCTGTTCCTGGGTAGTAGCACGTGGCATCGTACAGCACAGCGAGAGCACCAGCAGCGGTAAAGTTGCCAGTGACATCCACGCAGCTGTAGTTTTGGATGCCATGGCCGATGGCGATCTTCTTGAGAGCAAAGTTGGCTGCCGGTGCGGCAAGTTCGGCTCCTGAAATGCGTCAGAGTGGCGTCGCTGTGTAAGTCACGCGGCGGACGAACCTCGTCCAATTCGCGGCAGAGTAGGCGTGACGGACTGGTTGCACTGCGTAAACGCAGCTGCCGCTGCAGTGCAAGCCACCAAGACAATGCTCATGGACATCATAATGCACGGGGTTGACGCTGTGCTAAGCTCGGTTTCACTCGTCTGTCGGTCGAAACTGAAAGTCTTGCAACAAGTCGAGTAGTATGCAAGTGATCGTCTGGGCTCTTTGAGTTTGGTGTCAATTAGTGAGGTGGACGATGTTGTTTATGTGGTGGGTTCCTAACGTCGCTGACGGTTGAGATCAGAGGCGCCATTTCTGAAGCGCTGGGGCAATAGGCAGATCCAGAAATGGCTTATGTTTAGTGTTGTTGGGTAACGGTCATTGCTTTGAACCTCACGTTCAGGTTCAGTACAATTGCGCACATCGCACTATGTCTTCTACATACATGTCGTCAGGCTGCTAATTACATCTCAATCTCAGGCACTGCCTCGCGAGATCAGACTGGAGGCCCCGCTCGGTAAATCCAAGCATTGGTGTCACATGGTGAAGTGCGTGCTGTTCTGGACCTAGGCCCGAAGAAGTACGGGACCGATCTTAGGTACTGTACAAATGGTAGCCAGTGCCAATATGATTTTGCAAAGGCCGTTTGCTGAAGTTATCATCTCTTTTGGAAGTGCCTTGTGCAATGGTTAGACATGCATGCCTGGCAAGTTCATAGGGAGCGCTACATGCACTAGACATCAGAAAGGAGTGTCTATTTTTATTTGTTTAGAACTAGCGAGAACAATCGGAATGACACGTGATGAGGCAGTGCACTTGTTCTGGGCGTATGTTGAGCCTCGACTCTGCGGTGACAACACGCGTTGAGGTGGTCCCCCGGTTACGTTTACCGGATATGTTATCTTGAGGAGCGAAAACCTGTTCGGCCCCACTCACAGCACATTTGGCAAGAGTCCGCCGGTCCTGCGTCATCTGGAGTGGCAGTGGCGAGTCCACGGTTTCCAGCTCTTGGCTCGTTGGACCTCATTGTCTGGGTCTCGGGCTTGAGTTGTCATAGCAATATGCACCCGGAGAAGTCTTATGACAAGGACGGATTCTGTCCCGATGACATCACTTCGTCTAATGCCATGAACCCTCGAGCTTAGCCATTAGCCTGAATAATGTCTACTCAGTTCGGTCCGGCAACATTGTATAATCACGAGCACTATAAATACCTATTGACCCTCTGTAGTCCCCAGAGCAATTTACATGTCTGGTGACGCCGTTCTTCTTCCTCTGGTCCTCTGGGGAGATGTTGCTATGAATAAGGTACGGCCTTTACTTCTGTCATTTATTGTCCCACCTTCGACCTAGTTTGTCGCCGTCCCAGCAAGTAATGTCAGGGCCGTTAACCAGGGGTTGTACCTAGTAAGGCTGGAACCTGAAGGTTCGTCTATATGCATGTTGACGAAGTGTTGTCCCATGTTTCATCCAGATATGAGTATGTTATTGACCGATGAGTTTACGAAGCTTGAGAAACCTGGGTTACAGAGACATGAGGAGGAAAAATAGTCATGCGGCAAGAGATGCAGAAAGTAATGCAAGCTCCAAAACCGGGAACATGGAGCCCTTTCCATCCTTAAACTATGTCCGGAAGGTACCTGATTCTACTGTAGGAGGGCTCGTCAACTAACCATACAAGAAATTAAGATCGTCTTACATACGCAAAATATCCAGACGAGGAAAAGCGGGCAAATGAAAGAGTCAGGCGCATAGAATCAACAGTTCGTTCCAATCTCATGCTAAAACTGCGATCTGTTTTCATGCAACACGATCGAAAGTGCCGACTATAGTGGAGCCTATGCTCCGATTATATACAGTTAATATTGGTATGCGTGCGTAATACCAGCGTCCAGATACGGAGCAAAGGTACGACTTCCAATAGAAATGGCCGAACAGGCTGAATACTGTGATCATCTGAATACATATAGGACGCGACCTTGTCATTTCTTAAAAAGATTTCGGATTCTCTTCCTCAAGGCGGTGAATATTCAACCACCTCCTTATCGTTACCCGTGATGATGATACAACCACATAGAATGCATTAATCTTCTTTTGAGCCACGGAGCGGATACTAAGATCTGCGGAGAATGGGGCTATTCTGCGCTAGATTTCGCTACCAAACGGCAGTGCATCGAAGCGGACGCGATACTAAGGCGTAATGTCGTCCGTTCTGCCCAGTACCCGAAGAAGGGCTGAGGCGGATCGCCGACGCCGTCAGGCTCCCAGGAAGGAAGGACGCTACGGCCGACATTCCGCAGCTCGTGTACGGCTGGCTGTCGGACCACAGGAACGGCAGATGGACAATCATCCTCGACAGCGCCGACAATAGTGACGTGTTCTACGGCGCGAGCGGGGATCGCGACGGGCAGCCGTTGGCGAACTACCTGCCGCAGAGCCGGAACGGTTCGATCGTCGTCACCACACGCGATAGCGGCCTGGCGTCCAGGCTGACTGGACACCGGCGCAACATAATCGAGATCGGGCCGATGACGCAGGCGAATGCTCTTACATTGTTGGAGAAGAAATTGGGACCGCTGGCGGAGACAGACGCAGGAGCCGACCTTGTGGAAGCCCTGGACTATGTGCCTCTTGCCATCAGCCAGGCGGCTGCCTACATATACGCAAGGGCGCCACGGAGCTCGGTCGGGAAGTACCTCACGGAGTTCCGAGAAAGCGAGCGCAAGAGATCGCGCCTTCTTGGACACGACGCTGGCGATCTCCGCCGGGATGGAAGCGCATCGAACGCCATCCTGACGACGTGGAGATCTCATTCGACTACATCCGCTCCAAGCGGCCGTCTGCGGCAGACCTCCTCTCGCTTATGAGTTTCTTCGACCGCCAGGGCATCCCCGAGTCGCTCCTCAAGGCGCCCAAGGCCGACGATGTACCGCAGGGGGGCGGCGCCAATGGCTCGGACGACTCGGACAACTCGGACGCTGACGGCAGCGATGGCGAGGCGGACAATAGGTTCGAGGAGGATGTGGCGATTTTGAGAGACTTCCAACTTGTCGTCTTGAGCGAGGGCGGGGATGTATTGGAGATGCACGGGCTTGTGCAGCTGTCGACGAGGAAATGGCTGGAGGCCAGCGAGCGGCAAGAGAAGTTCAAACAGCAGTTTGTTGGGCGAATGGCAGAGTCGTTTCCGACAGGGGCTTTTGAAAACTGGGCGACGTGCCAGCGTCTCTTCCCACACGTCGAGAGGGCCGTGGACCTTTGAACGTTTCCACGGGACGTCATTACACTCTCCCGTTTTCTCCCAACCGCGACCTGACATCTCCTTGCCTACACAGGGCATGCTGACCCGCTGTTGGAGCACAAATCTGTTCGGACTAGCAAATATCTGGAAGCTCTTCCGGACCATAGCAGAAGACCTCAAGCGGAGCATGAGGCATATAATACGGACCGCGTTGGTGGCTTCGTTGATAGTCAGCGTTCCCCGGGACGCGTCGTCAGTGAGTACTCCCAGGACGCGAGAGATGGCGCCATCAGGGGCGCCCCAGTGCTGTATGACACTTCTCTCACATAGACCAGATGGCGACTTTTCTGGTTCGACCACTGCAGGATATGCGAGCCAGCCTGGTAGTCGGGTTCTACTCTCGACCACGTACGTGAACGCCCATTCGCGGTCAGCAGTGGGTAATTCCGATGGGCTTCTGCCATTGTGGTCCCATCCCCAGATGAGCTGCATCGCTTTCGTGGCGAGGACCCGAGTTTGATTGGCCTTGTAGGACGGCACCGCAACTTTGTATAGGCAGTCAATGAGCGGTCTGATCATCATGTGTTGTTTGTGGTCGAATAACTCTGGGTGGCCGACCACGAATCCGAGTCTCGAGCGTAGCTATGCTGTTGCTGACCAGGTTGACAATCGTCGGGTCGCTCCCCGATTCGCCTGGGGCCTGCGAGAAGAAAGAAACGATACACGTCATAGCGTTCACGCTCTCCTGCTCTGATTTACCGCGCCGCATCGCGTCCGACACCAGCGACGGCTCCTGAACATGAGCAGCACCATTGAACCGGGCAACATGATCAAAGATCCTTGAGTAACGTCTGCCTCTTCGTTCTGGAAAATGTCACGAACGACTCTTTCTCCTTGCCCTCCGGTGATCTTGAGGAGGACTTGCCTCTCTTGTGGCGAAGATGCGCTGGCTGGTTGCGTCGGTGCAACGCTCGGGTCAACGCTCGGGTCAGTGGTGGAGATCCCCAGTAGGCCAGTAATTTCCTTCAGGGCGGACATCAGTTTTCTGAGCAAGTGCTTGTTATCTGCCGGGAGGTTTGGGGAGAAAGCGGACAACTTAATCGGTCCTGCCGTGGTAGTAACACCATGTTATCGACTGGCCCTGGCCGAGCTTGCGCATTCGCCTGCATAGTTGAACTAGAGTATCTTTCGTCACTTCCGGCCCGAGACGCCGGCGCAGTAGTGATCGGGCAACTTCAAGTCGGTGCCGCGGGTATGTGCTTGGTCGAGGAACACGAGACAGCGATCCGTATGTGTGGCAAATGGCGACATTAGAAACGAGAGCCAACGATGCCGTTGCGGGTAAGGATACAGAGCTCGTTCTAGTCGTCGAAGAAGATCACCGCATCAAACCAGCTCAGAGGAGCCATCTTGAGCAGCTTCGGGGCCATCTGAAAGTTGCTGCTTTCAATGATCTGTGCCCCAACATCGAGAATAACCTGTGGTCTCATCTGGGAGCATGCGAACAGGCGTGTTCTGGGCAGCGGATCGCGCGTGCGAGCACGGGCCGCGGCTACGACTGAAGAAGCAGTTTCGCGGCTTTTGCAGCTCTGTCAAATCCTTGAGCAGCAGTCGATATCGATTCGCGCGTTAATACCAGCTAGGTAAGTGATAGTTAGACTAATCTGACAGGGCAGTGGGTTTCAACCATGCAGACATCGGAAGTGGTCGGCGCTTGAAGAAGGAACAAAGAATCCCGTTGTTGTCGCCTGTTCACCAGAACTCGGGATAACCACAAAGGATCTCTTGACAAGTTGACCACAAGGGCGGCACGGTTGTTGACGGGTGCGCGTTACCAGGCTAAACCAAATGACCAATGAGCGGTAACACGGCGATCTTCGAGCCAAGGCTTGGTAGCCCCGCCCAAAATCCGCACTAGAATATTCGAAGCAGCTCCCACAGATCACACCCTGACCCAACTTCTCCAATGTGTAGCTCTTCAGCCGGAAGAAGCCCTTCTCCACATCCGCAGAAAACACCCTGTGCCACCCAGTCAGTGAATCGGTAAATGCGCCAGGCTTCCCCCAACTCCACCCGCATCCCCGTGACTCTCTCAACTAAATTTCGCAACCCCGCCCGCTCTCCTCTCTCTGCCTTCCTTTATCGAACGGAACCACATTGCACCACAGTCATACCCAACCCAACTCAACCCAACACGAGCATTTGTTCCTAACCTTCTTCAGCAACTTGCGTCTATTTGCTTGAGTGGACCGAACCCTATCACCTGCTCATTGCCAGTCGCTACCTAACGTCAGGCTGCCCGACTTCGAAAGACGGCGCCCAAACGATGCCTATTTTCGACCTCTCGAGCTGCCGCATGTTCGCAAAGACATCCTCATAAACGGTCGGCCCGACCTCGCGATTCCACTGCTCTGGAGCAGACACTCGAAACTATCACTTTACGGGCGAACGACGTGGACGCCAATCATCTGTGTGGCGGTATCTCGAAGCTGGTCCGATGGTGCGCGTCTCTTGTTCAGTGCAGTGAGGCTCCTCTAACATACCCTTAGTCTCTCACGATAGAACCTCTCACGAAAGCCGACGAATTTTTCGTCGGCGCGAAGAATGGCAGCACAGTGGAGGGTTCAGGACAGATGATATACTGGAAGGGCTGTACGATTAAAGTCTACAAGACTGGACAGGAAGGGACGCCTATTAAGGAGCATGAGAAGTGCGATGGTCAAGCGCTGCTGAGGAAGGGGACAAGTCTCTTACTCGAAGACGGCCTTGTGAAGGAAGAGTGAGGCAGCGACTTGACATTATTCCACCGTTAGAGTCTCCATCTCCCTCGGTGGATAGAGTGCATCCCGGAGTCTGAACGCATGGTAGTCCCCAATGTACAGTGTTATTTTACCGCACTCCCGATCTCGGTTGGATATCGTCATCGATGCACCATCCGTCCGGTCACGCGCCTGCTCCTCCTCGTGCCTGCGTATAGGGGCAGATGAGAACCCATCGAATATCTCCTTCCCAAATATTTCCAAGATCGCGTCGGGTCTAATGGCTCGAAGCTTGATCGACGGGTCAGGCTCGATCTTGCTCCCATTCGGGTAGCGTATGTATCTCAGCTCGTCGATGATCTCTATGTCCACCTCACATAGCTTCTTAGCATAGTATGCCACCTTTTCTTTCGCGATTCCAATATCCATCTGGCATCCGAACCGATTCCGAACTTCGCTTTTCTGGAGAAACAGGGTTATGTCGGCAACCCATTCCGTTGTCCACGGATCGCGGACGCATGGTCTTCTTGTTATTGAATCCATGACTTCGGCCTTGAAGACCGTTTTGGCTCCCTTCAGAGAGGCTGCGTCGTGCACCCCGTCAGCACTCGGTCCTGAGTTATGGGCGGCGTGGTTTGTGCGTGCGCCGTCCGGTGTCGTGGACGGGAAGGCATTTCGGATGCTGCGCTCGGTACCTGTACTCTGTTAGAGGCGGCATTGGGCTGGTGTCGGAGTATTTACATCGCTGTTTCCCCAACCTGTTGTCTTCACCAGTTTCAACTGGTTGCACGGCTCCACCCGGAATCTGACCGAGGGTGGAGTCGTTCGGGGTCGGGGTTGTCGAAGAGGCATATCGTGCGTCGTCGTCTATGGCAGGACCTATACTCGGTCAGACACGAAATCATGCTAGCGGATCAGGACATACGCTTCCTTGAACTGTTGCCTTCACCAGTCTCCACGGGTCCCGGAGCGGCGCCTTGCATTGACTCGGCGAGCAGCTGTGCGAAAGCACGCTGGCCGTCGACAGGCGCTTTGCTGAGGTTCTGGAAGGCGGTTTTCAGCGAACGATGGATTTTGAGTTGATGTGTCGATGATATCTTTGTCTTGGCGGCGTGCCATGCTTCAAAAGCCGGTTGGCCAGCGTCTGCAAACACTCGCTGTATAGACGTTGGCGGTGCCTTCGTTGCTGCCTCGAACGCATGACAAACATTGTAGGGACCACGCTTTAGACTCCGAGAGTAGTCGACGAATAAGATGACTTGATCTTCAAGTGCCATTGGGGAGTTAAGCAGATGTTTGGACCAAAATCGTTGGCTTCCGAAATGGACAGAACTTTGGACAGAACCTTGGACAGAAGTTTGGGTAGACGTTTGGACAGAAGTTTGGACAGAAGTTTGGCCATGCCACAAGTTTGGCCAGAGTCAGAAGTTTGGCCAGAGTCAGAAGTTTGGTCAGAAGTTTGGTCAGAAGTTTGGCGGGTAGCGTTGATTACCGACGTACATGCATCCGCATCTCGACCAACACGCTAGAAGTGCAGCAATCATTCACCGCACACCATCCATTCCTTCAGGTTTCTGCGTGGCACGGCAGCCAGCGCTTCTGCAGCAACAAATGGATGGCGTGTGTGCCTTCATGCATGCAAGTACGTTCTGTATGCGTTTTTGGCGTAGTTGCGTTCCCCCAGTGAAGCGTTTTGCACCCGACACTTACGGGTCGTATGTGATTGATCCTTGCTGGCTGGGCCGTGTCCATCTGCAGTGTCATGTCTATTCTGTGTACTCAATGCACACCAACCTGCATAAGAGCTTACCATGATATTTGCAGGCCGCCGTCGAGGTGTCGTCGACCACGTTTCTTGAACCATCAACCTCGGCGGAGGGCCTCATACACCCTCTGGTCTTTCCGCCCTCGCTAGGGAGTACAGAATATACCTGCAGCTAGGATGGACAGGTCCTGCTGTGGTGGAACAGCTGTAGCATCTTTACATCGTCTATAAAATGCCGAAGGCCTCTACCTGCTAACTAACAGAAAATTTCTCCTATCGACTGACCTCTTTCCTGAATAATGTGAGGTAGCCGTTGGCCATCAACTGCGCTTTCTCCAACCGGCCATCCTGTCGGTATTTTCATTCAGCAATCATGTCTATCATCACGACTCCACTCCTTGATCGGTTGTGGAATGATGCCCAGGTTAACCCAGAGTGGGCAACCACGCGACTCTGGGAATATATCTTCAACCATATGATCTTCACCAACGAGAGGTGGGTCGTATCATCTCAGCAGCCTCCAACCCATCAGCCTGGCGACCTGAGGCGCGTCGATGTTATAGTCGAGAAGATGGACAGTAACGCTACGACAGTCGGGACTTTGCTATTTCTGGAGGCCAAGCGAGCCAACGCATCGCCTTCCGCCATCCTAGAGGTAGAATACCAGGCGTTCACTGCCGCATGTGCATACTGGGTCGAGACCAGAACTCCGCACCTTTGGGCGATGACCTGTGTTGGCAGTAGAGCACGGCTGTGGATATTCTCAGAGACAACCGATTACCTGATCCCATTCGTTCCGGCCGGCCACAGCTTATCAGACAGGAGCGAGTACCTGGAGATATCTACCCATGGCCAACAAATTGTCGACGGTCTTGAATACATCAAGAAACATATGACGCCTCCTACAAGACTGCTCGGTATGCCCCCAACGCCCAGGCCGGCTAACGCAACACTGCCATCCGGCTGGCACGACAGTGAAGTCGGTCACTTAGATGCACTTCATCAGCAAGGCGGAGTAAATTCGCCGCCGTCGGCCAATATTTCGGATTTTGGGGAGGGTCCATCTACCATTGCGCCCACCCAGAATCCACAAGAGACCGACTACGAACTTGAAGAGAACCCCGATTGGGTCATAGATGAAGAGCCTCAAGAGGACTCCGCCGGCCAGTTACAGGTACAGGGCCACCCTGAAGTCGGTTCGGAGAATCACGGTGGACGTGGCCAGCAGGAAGTGGAAGTGAAAGTGAAGAGGATACCCCACACCTTTGGGAAAGATGAACTCTCTTTCGAAAACAACAATCGTACAATAAAAACGACTCAGGATGAATGGGCCAAGGGAAAGCGTGATGGGCACAGCGTATTCTTTTATAAGAGAAAGAAGACGGTCTACTGGACAAAGAGACTTCCCTGAGTATGTGTCGACATCTCTGCCGACTCGTCTGGGTTGTGTCTTTCCCGACTCTGGTCTCCTTGTTTCCTCTTTGGCTATCTTCAAAACACGAATCTATATAGGCTTTAGATAGTCATTTGAGCGAACTAAACTGTACCCTGATATCACAGGAAGACAATAGGAAAGTGTACTTCAACCGACCCCGGTGGACGACTGGCTATGTAAGCCCAGGACCCCTTTGAGTCTGTCTACGATTCATCCCCGTCAGACCGGCAGGGATGTGATGTTGCCACATCCCCACACTGGCACCTAATGTCCGCTGGGCCGCCCTCCCTCATCTACCCGCCTTTGTCATACCAGGGTGTACGATCTGGAGTGTGAGGACGTCCAGCAATGCCGAAACCTGGAACCCGAGTCTTGTCGAGACGCACAGCCGTGCAGACCCTTACTCAATTCTCGACAACTAGAAACGAGGATTCACGTGTAAACCAGAACTTGAGCAGCCCCTTCATCGGCCTTGACTCCCACCCCTTGATGTCCTCTCTGAGGTCTTGATTGAACCTCACTTCCACCTTATAAATGCTTTCGTTGCGGCGGAAACAAAGCTGGACGGGTCGGGTAATACACTCTGCCGGATCTACATGTAGACGGCATTGACCAACCGCTCGGGAACCCCGGTTCTGGTAGCGAAACAGGATACCTCGGCAGATCTTCTTGTCTTGGTCGTAGAAAACCAGCGCTGACGAAACGTTGCCCAGGGGCGCCCATGAGAAGTAGGCATGGTTGATCGGGCAGGGGCCACGCTTGATCAAGCGAATCGGGCCATAAGTCTGATCGGACAGCCTACGGAGAGCACCGAAGTAGGGAACTGGGAATCCTTCCCTAGGAACCCCATAAACTATTGTCGATGGAGCAGATGCGGCCAAACATATGTTCGTAACGTGGCCTTCGGCGTTGGATGGCGAGCCCACGACGACATCGCCTATGAGCGCCGTCTTAATTAGGACGTTCAAAGCTGAAGGTCCTTTTCGGATACCGAGGACGAGAATACGATCGGGCCGTGATATAGGTAAATAAATCCAGACAACGGCCCCCTGAAGTCGACCGGTAAGAGTCCGGGTAAATGAATCCATTGCGCACGATTCCTCTGAGCGGTGGATATGAATGCCGTACAGCTGGCCAAAAGCGAAGAAAAAGGTAATGCCTGATATCCCGTCCATCTCAACCGTATGGATAATCCGGCACGAAGTAAGCTCGTCGGGATAGGCTTTGCAACGACTCAAGCTCGGCGGCGCCGGAGTGTTCCAAATGAGCGGCGGCGACAAAACGGGTAAATCAAGGCGAAGCCGTCCGTCCTACATGACAAAACACACTGTTAGCACATGAGGTCCAAAATAAAGACAGATATCAGAGACGTACCTTAAGCTGTGCCATAGCCTGAGAAACGGACGACTCACTCTCGACGATAAAGTAGAAGCCACTGGTATATTCACCTGCATATACAGGCGGCTCAGGGAGGCGTTCGACTTTGCTGATGCCAGCGGAATCGATGGTTAACCTCAACGTCGGGAGCGGTAATGATTTCGTAAGGCGCTCAAACTTCCCACCACGTTCCCAGGACAGGAGCTCTCGCAGCGGAACCTCAAGGAGTGGCTGCGGTTTCGTAGCCGACGCGACGTCAGCTAACTCCAGTACCGAGACGCACCTCCACAGCAACGAGTGTGTAGAGTACTGCCAGATCATCTCAAGCAGCTCCGGCGGTAATGTGTACAGGCGCGGTAATCCGGCTTTGGCGCATATCGTCTTTATGAAGGGACTGCCCATCACCGGGACCAAAAAAATGATAGGATATGCTCCACGCCAAGGATTCGTCCACGCAGTCAAGATCCAGAGGCGGTCCAATGCACCTGATGTATTGAGCGAGCATCGTTGCCGGAAGATCTCGAAACAGTCAAAATGGACTGGAGCAACCTCGGGCGAAGCGGCGCAATGTTTGCAGTCGGGGAAGCGGCACAATGTACGGCCATCGATCTTCTCAATGGTATGACCTCGTTCCGGGAAATCGAAGGGTCCGGTGTGACCGAGGTAAGACGTTGAGTCCCTGTTCCCAAAGACTTAGGGCGAGTCAGCACTGTCCAGGAGTGAGGAAACAGAAAGGGCCAGCTTGCAGCCATGGGGACTCGGAATAAGACCGAGCGTGGCCTTGACTTGGGGGTGCAGGCGGCAAAGCTCACATACGTGCTACTACCCGCTCGCCCGTGAAAACTATGTCGTCGCAGATGCCGCAGCGCGGGTACAGCGGGAGATGGTCTTCGCCATGGACCTCAATCTCCAGCGCGGTTGCTGTCATTTCGCTGTCGAAATTTGAGGTAGTGAACAAAAGAAGGATGGCAGGCAGATGTCAGGCTACATACGAGAAGAGGCTCTGCAGGCGGCGTGGTTGGCCACCTGCCTGACCAGCTTGTTGTTGTCGCGGGGAAAAGCCATCAAATCTGACCGCCTGGGCACGGAAAGTTAAGTGAAGTTGTTGCACGGGCCACAAAGGACATCAATGTCCTTTGGCCCGTGCACTCACCTTCGCAGCGGCTGGTTCCTGACATTACCGCGCTCCTCGCCCATCAATGTATGAACTGGTACAACAAAGGCTTCCAAGAATCGTTTGTTTCCAGCTCTTGTATACCCTATACTCCTCAACACTAGCAAAACGGTGACGGACGTCTCTGTTGACAGCGTGTCTTTACTCTCGTGGCGGTATATTTGCGGCAACTGACAAAGGACGGCCGCCGACGTCGTCCAGCGAAGTGGACTGTGACCGCCAGGATTCATCGGCGACACATCTGCACGGAAGCGTAAAATCTCGGGCTGGCATTGGCCCATCATGTTCACGACAGGACCATAGGCTGAGACGGGCGCCAAGTCCCGTCGGAAGCATCGGTGGCTGGGCATTTGGGTCCTAGTGTGTGGCGGCCGAGCCTGCCAAAACGCAGCCTGGCCAGCCTTGAGCATATCCCCACATCTGCTCGAGGCTGCTCTGCCAGCAGTAGCGGCGTAGGCGACCCACAAGATGGCCTTAGGTTTGTGCTGACGACGGATGGATTGTGTACCTGACCCTTGGCCACACGGAACGTTAGCCGAAGAAGAGCCGACGCGGAACCTCAATCCGAACCCCGCACTCTCGTCTGAGGCCAACGGACGGGAGGTAGCGCGCAGTTGCTAAGTTGGACGAGTTTTCGGAGCTTATCATTTTCCGTCTCCGTCACGAACGCGCTCCCTGCTCAACTACGGGTGCCTGCAGGACAGGCTGTTTCGAGCACTGCTCGTCCACTGAAAAATGGCTGAACTGAAGTCCATCGACGGCAACCGTAACCTGCCATCTCACCGCCGTTCAGACCTCTATGGGACGACTCCGCCCGAGACAGCGAATCCCTACCCGTTAACGCCTCCTGCGACCGATGAGCGACACCGGCTAGCACCGGACTCGTCTTCAGTGGGCGAAGTGGTGAGCATTATCGAAGCGTGTCGGGATCGAACAGCAACGAAGGCCCATACCCCGTTTTCTGAACACCGAGTCGCGCGCAAACAATATAGCCAGCTGCTGGAGTTGCTTCAGCGCAATCCGTCGTTGGGAAACTACGTGAACGACAAAGTGCGGTATGGTGTTCCCCTCAGCATAGCCTCAGCCTGGTGCTAATCATTTGTAGCTACGATTACGAGCCGGACTCCGAGATCCTCGTCATCCGCATGCCCTCTCCTGTCCACGGTTTCTTTACAACTTTTGTCACGAACGAAATACGTGACCAATTGAAGCGTGTTGTCGAACAAGGAGGCGCGGCTGGTGTATTTGCGGCCAAGATTGAAGATGGAGGCTCATCTCGCCTCCTGTTGCAGGAAGGAATCTCAGACGAAGCCTCCGTTGACCCAACGGAAGCCGTGCGGCGCGAACCGGACGGACAGTTTCAACACCAGGATGCGGCCTACCCCGGGCTGGTTCTGGAGGTCTCACTCTCGCAGGACGGGAAAGATTTGAAGAAGCTGGCTTCGGACTATATCTTGCGCTCTAGTGGCGACATCAAAGCTGTCCTGGGCTTCGACCTCAACTACGGAATGGCGTCAACTGTATCGTTGTGGCGGCCGAACTTCACCGGAGAAGGCGGCGACGAGTTTGAAGTGCTTGAAGCAAGACAAGAGATTGCATATCAGGTACGTTGTATGCTTCAGGGACTGGACAGACACTGATGTACAATACAGCCGTTTCGATCCTCAGACGGGTTGCCCGTCAACGAAAGGGAGGAACTGCGTCTGAAGCTGAGTGATTTCGCCACGGACGAACTGCCAAGTGGAGACGAATCTGTCTCGTTCTCCATATCGTTCGAGCAACTCGCTAAGTTCCTCGCTCGGGCAGAGCAAATGCATCAAGCAAGGGAACCGAATAGCGGGCGACAAAGCATCAAATCCACACGGCGGATGAGGAAGCGCAAAGCGTCGTCTAGCCCCGCTGACGAACTGAGGTTTGAGGACGAGGCAAAATATCGCGTCAGGGAGAGGAACGCTGCGGAACGGGCCGCTGCGGAGGACAGTGATTTTCAGCCAACCGTGGCGAAGCGGAGATTGTGAAGTCTGTCCTGACGGGGCCGAGGCAGGCTGGACCGCACAACTCCGGATGCCAACTCGCTTACAATCGCACCAGTCGGTTGACATTGTCGGCAGTTCCTACCTCATCCTATGCTGGTGCTCACCGCAGGAGCAGTGGCTACGGAACAAGATCTCAGCAACCTGATCGCCAGCTTCGAGTCTAAGCTTGGAAGAGAGCACTGCAGCAAGCTCGGTAAATATCGGAAATGGTCACTAGCGCCACCTTCTACAAGCCTTCCCATGCGTCCTGCGGCTAACCTTAGACGTGACAGCACTGCCAGCCTTGCTGACGACTGGCGAACAAGGGTGGGCAGGAAGAGTTGAGGTGGGAAAGGAGATCGGTTCGTTTGGGTTCGGTGGTTGGGGTGTCCCGCGTGTAACAGCTCTGTTAGATCTGCCTCCATTATGTGCCTACGATACATGTGTCAGGCAAGCGGACACCCGTGTCGGGCTCGCTGTGTTAAGACCAGCAGAGATGAAGTCGTCAGGGTCATCAGACACATACACAGCAACTAGACCGTGGAGAATACGTGCAACATTGACGGCCAGCTATTTTTACCAGATTGAATGGAACTGCACCTTGCTATCGCACCTGCATCCCTTCATCTGCCCTCCACCGCTTCAGCAACCCCGGGGAAGAGCCACCACCCCATGAATTTCGGCATTTCGGCTATTATATGTCACTCAGCCTCTGGCCCACAATTCTCGGTCCCTTACTTTGGAGCGTTTTTTTGGGAGCCAGGTGTGCCATGCCAGTTCGGCCGATCATTGAAAACAAGGAGCTGGAACTCTTAGCCAAAGTTCTATCGTTCACTAATGTTGCACCACTCCGGCCGCCCGAGGTTCAGGTCGACAGGATCAAACGCTACCTAAGACCTGACCAAGGATACATCGCTATTGTCTACGAGTATGTCGAGAACGACCCGGACACAATGCACCAAGCGATGGAATTCTTTTGGCTTGCCGGCTTCAGCCGCATCGTCTCGCCCCTCTTGGGGAACTGGACAAGATCTGTCCGACATCGTTCCTCTCCGCGGATATGGCTGGCAAACAGCACTCTAGCATATAGCCATTCTCTGGTTCTGGGAAGGCCTCGGCGATGCGGAGTATGTCATGCTGTTATTGCTTGGACGACATCGGGTGGGATCGACTGTGCGGGGGCCTCCTGGCCGTGCGTTGCGACTGATGCGGTACTTCGATTACTCATTCCACTCCCCTTTTTTAGCTGTATTTCGACACGAATGCTCATAATTACGATAACTTATACTTACAATCCCGTGTCAAAAGTCTGTGTGTGGAGTAACGATCAGGATCCCAGACTGGTCACGTGGTCGGGTGACGTATTAGTCAGGAGCAACTGGTTTCTGTTGACAATAGAGTCAGGTGCGTACTGGTAGTAAACAGTACTATTCAGCAACCCTTGGCGCGCCAGGCGCTACGAAATACAGGAGGCCAAAAAACCAAAGTGCTCTGGTACCATCATGCATCCAGCATCTCGCGGGCCAGCAGTTGATTGGCGACGCCAACGCGCTTCTCGGGTCTCTCCCTCTCCGCGGCCTCGCAAGCAGTATCGCCGGCAGGTCGGGACATGGCGGCATCAAGCTCGAACTCCCCGGGAGTCAGAGGCTGCGAGTCCCGCCTGGTATTGAAGGAGCTTGACAGGCTGGGCACCTGTCCAGCATAGAAGGTCAGGCTGTCCCGGCTGCACTTCCGCCGTCGGCCCCTCGGCGACTCGTCTACGGCGTGGTAGTTCGGCTCCCCGTCTGGCCAGTCGCCATATACGTCATCGCTGGGCCGAGCGCGATCTTGTCTTGGGACTGATGCTCCGGCTGTGCGACCGCGACGTGGATGCAAACAATTTGGCCACGGACCTGATATCCATTCCGGTCATAGTCTGCGTCCGACTCTCGCAATCACCATGTCTCCCGCGGCGTATCGCGCTTCCGAGCACTGTACGTCGCCGATTCGGCGCGGTGGGTGTGGACTGGAGGCAGTCGCCATCACGCAGGCGCAGGGGTTGCATTACAGGTGGGCGAATCGGAATGGAGGACAAGTACCGCCTTTGTACAGTAAAGCCCGCACGCTGACTGCGAGCTCGTTGCTAAACCCCGCCCTCCACTCGTAGCCACATCTACCATGCCGTACAGGTATATCCAGGGCTTGATCCGATGCGTGTGGCGCTAGCACTCTATATAAGGAACTTGCAAGTTACAGTGTATCCGACGAGACAACATAATCATCAACCAGCAGACTTTTTCCATGCTGTACAGTACGCGACCAAGGCGGGGTCGACACTTCACGTAGATGCCCATGCGGATTTTTAACACACCCCTCTGCCACCCTTATAACCGACAAAACAACGAGAACGCCGACGTCTGTAGGCCTTTGTTTGTTTTAGATTCCTCGCTGCGTATACACAGAGAGGCGTTAGGTTAGCGCGCATTTACCCTGGCTCTACTGACGCCTTCGCTTTGGAATTTGAGTTGTGATGAGTTCCGTGCGGCTGAGCTGGGGTGGTGTCTTGATTCGAGGCTGTCCTCCCCCTCACCTATCCTGATAACGTTGCAGTGTCGTCTCCTCAATCACGTGCACTGGTCCTAAAATTTTTGACTCGTTCCATCGCAACTTGCGACTATAGCGGATTGGCTTCGTTGGATTCTGCTATCTGGACGCGACAGGCGCGCTTGCTATCTCTGCTATCCGCCAACTCGGCTCTTTTTGTTCCCTCATCGCGGCGCGAAATTAGTTTCCAACATCACGTCGCCATTTGTCGTATACGGATACCTTCAGTCAACACTAAGTTGCTAAAGCTACCGAGATTGCTGCCGAAGTTGAAGCTACCTCCTGAAGCTGCGTCTGAGCTAGAGCTAGCCGTAGAGAAACCTGCTGAAGGTAGGACCAACTCGTCATTTGTTTTTCTATCATAACCTTAAGGCTCTATAGCGCTGACCCGTTGCCAATCATAGCTTTCACCGATGCCGAACGTGAGAAGCCGGCTGAGAGTGCCGATACCGAGATGAGGGATACCGAGCTAGCTTCCGCCCCGGTTGAAGGCGAAGAGGATGCCCAGCCTGAGGGTGCCGCCACGACATCGGCGGTCAAGGGGACGGCGACCAAATACGAATCACAGCGCAAGTTGACTAGTACGGGCGGCGACGGCCAGAAGCACCTGCAGAAGGGACCGATGGCGCGTATCACCCACGTCGACTACCAGCCGGGCGATCACTGCTTCGTCACGACTAAGGACTGTACAAAATGGCCGGCTATGATCTTGGACGACAAAATGCTACCTAGCCAATTTGTCAAGATACATCCTGTCACCGCTAAGCGAGAGGAGACTTACGCGGTCATACACCTGAGGACCAACGAACTGTGAGTAATACACCATATGAGCACGGCGGCCATCTTTAATACCGCAGATCAATGCGAGTGATAAGCTAACCTGTTTCCTTATAGCGCCTGGGTTCGCAACACAGACCTTTCTGAACTCGATCCCAGAACCATTCTCGATAAGCTCACACCCAGGATGACCAAGCCTTGTGAAGCAGCATACCGTCTCGCCTCAGAGAACCATTCCTTGGACCACTACAAGGAACTCCTTTGGGAGCAGAAGGCCAGGGAGAAGGCTCAAGCCACACCCACCAAGAAGAGCCAGAAGAGACGAGCCAAGATCAACGACGAGGGCGATGTAGAGATGGCTGACGCCGATGGGAAGGATGGCTCTAAGACGGCCAAGAAGTCTAAGAAGAGAAAGGCCGACGAGAGTGCAGAGGTGGGGGATCGACTGTTCGGCCGCTACAATATTGTAGGTGATACTAGTGCCTTAGAGACCCCGCAGCGAGCAGAGTCGATGAAGAAGCCGAAGATCAAGCTCACCACCAACGGAACGGCGAGCACTCCTCAGGAAGAGTCTAAGAGCGCGAAGAAGAGCAACAAGATTACTACCAAGGTTGAGAAGGAAATAGCAGCTCCTAAAACGCCCGAGGAGAGATACGAACGGAAAGTGGTAAGTATATCCTAGGATCAAGTACTTTAATACGTCAAGGCTAATACAACCCGGTAGAAAGAAGTCAAGTTCCTTCGTTACAAGCTCCAGAAGGAGTTTCTTAGTAAAGGCCAGCTGCCCAAAGAGGAGGAGATGGAGTCAATGTCGGCTTACTTTGACAAACTTGAAGCCTTCCCAGACCTCGAGGTCGGCATCATCGAGAAAACGAAGATCCACAAAGCATTGAAGGCGATCCTCAGGTTGGACTTCATCCCGAAGGACGATGAGCACAAGTTCAAGCAGCGATCGCAGCGGTTGCTCGACCAGTGGTTGAAGATCCTTGCTGGGGACGGGAACCCATCTGGCGAGGC
>JANBVN010000157.1:0-76157 GCA_030052785.1 Coniochaeta hoffmannii | reverse complement strand
AGCGGGCACTCGTCGGCGCGGATGGATGAATACCGCTCTCTCTCTATGATATCCGCTGGGTATCGAAAGAAAGTGACATATTTGCTCGGAAAAGTCAGAAGTTGCTCCGAGGAAAAGAGAAGAAAGTCGAGATAGAAGACCGCGGAGAGGCTTGCACGAGCTGTACACTTGTACAGCGCGCAATGAGTAAGGTGAAGCCCAAAGAAGCTATTTTGGGGTTGGACCAGTTGAACCTGTGTGACCGTTGGCTCGGGCGCTTAACAGGCAGTCGATACTCCGGAAAGGGGCGACAGGATTGGCTCTGTTCAAGAAACGCTAGGCTCGTTCGGACAATAGCGTTCAGGGACCGGCCGCACCTTTGGTTGAGCTTCTTGCATTCAGCCAATCGAAATTGTCCAGCTGCACGAGGTCCATCGGCAAGGGGTCGATGCCCACACGCCTAAATCCGCGGGCAGCCAGATCCCGGCCTGGGAATGTCTTGAGAAGCTGGGGCCGGGCTCGATCGGTGGACTTGGGTCTTCTTCGTGCTGTCGAGCAGTGGTACCACATGAGAGAGCATCTCAAAGCGAGGGTTGAAAATGGTCTGATTGCGAGAATGGGATGATGCTTCCAAACGCATCCTCTTATACCAAGACCTCGTCCAGGTTAAAGTCACCTCCTGTCGACATCGTACGATGACGGCTTGGCCTGTAACCTCCTCCTACACGCGATGGATTGTTTCTAGATCGCCAGTTTTGGCTATCAACCACCTGCTGGTAGGGTTTGTGCAACCATCATCCTGCCCAGTACGTACTTCGTAGTACATCAACTTCGAGATCCGCCCCTGCACACCAGGGAGAACCGATGTGCGTAGCGGAGTGAGCCTCATGTTTGACCGTCAGACACCTCTGCTCTAGACGACCGCCCAGAACAGACCAGCAAGACTTAACTGATAGCCGGAGCAACACTGAGAAGTGCCGTACCTCTTGTCACAGAGACCCCGGCGGACGTCCAGACACTGGTTCTGCCTATCATTCACAGGCTAGGACTCGGTCCGTCATGGCTCCTTCGTTGTCCATCAAGGACATCACTTCGACATTTCGTCATAGACTGCCATCTGAAGCCAATACAGTCTGAGGTGCCAAGGTTCACAGCTTCGAATAGGCTTCTCCGACTCTTGATACCTCGCAAAACCACAAAGCCGAATGGACTGGGGATGGATCTTGCCCCGTGAAACCGAAGCGCGATGCTCGTGCATGATCGACAACATCCTAGGGATTCGTCGCGGACACGGGGATTGGCGGAGACATGGTTAAGGTTAACTCCCTCCACGTCTTGGTATGCAACTCCTTCGACACAGCGGCCGTTCTTCGATATGGCGATCAGAGGACACACTGAAGCCGACAGCCGAGTGCATCGTAAAGTTTGGGACATACACATGCACTCGTGTTTCGTTCCCGAACTTACAGAACCTGGATCGACATGATTCCCGGCGCGCAGACAGCTGTGCGAACAAGGCAAGGACCGGTGGAGTCGATGTGCTTCAATCAGCTTGGCTGTCCTCTGGCTGCGGTGAGAGGCTCTTAGACTGTAAGGCTGTACTGAAATTGATAGAAAGTAGAAACATGGGCTCCTTAGGAATCATATTTTGTGCTTAAGGTGAGGTAATTGAATCAATGAGAATCGAAGGGTTCGATACTACTGGTGGAAATTACTGTGTAAGCTGAGTGCGCTAGCCCCCTGTGGCGCCCACGCGCTTCGGCGCGCTGCGGTGGCGATGACCTCACAGTGGCTGGCAACTGAAAACCGATCGGCCTTACCTCCCATATTTTTCAGTAAGAAACAATCAAGGAGGAACATCTGGGTCAAGATTCAACTGAGCGCCTTCCTGTTTACCCAAACTCGACGTGCAAGCGGTCACTTGTGTGCTAAATTTTGTCCGGTACCTCTTAGACTGCACTTCAGTTTGCCGCTCCTTGCCAGGGGTCTCTCATGGACAATGAAGAGCAAACAATCTCACCTCAACCAGCCAGCTTTAAAGGCCGTCTGCAACTCCAAGACTTCATGTTTCAGGCAAGCCCAGCACCAAACATGAGCTCACCTACCAAAGATGGCCCGAGGAGCAGCAACCGTCTCCTAACAGCGTCAGCGCCGGCTTCGCCTTCGTCCGCGTCCGCATCCGCATCCGCCTCCCCGTCCCGGTCCCGGTCCCGGTTCGAGCTCTCACTCACGCCCGGCACAAAACGCAAACCCACCGGACCCCCAGACGACAACGAAGACGACAACATCATCCCACCCGATACCTCAAGATCAACACCCACCCCATCCGCATCCCCCTCCCCCTCAAAGCGTCCCCGTCCCCGCACCCGTCCCCCTTCAACCTACGCTCCCCCCTCGGTCTACGCGCACCTCCCCCACCTGCCCGACGCCGTGGCGCCCAACCTCCTCGTCCTCTTCGTGGGCCTCAACCCGGGCGTCCAGACCGCCCGCCAGCAGCACGCCTACGCCCACCCCTCCAACCTCTTCTGGAAGCTGCTCTACTCCTCGGGCATAACCCCGCGCCTCGTAGCCGCCTCCGAGGACCGCGGCCTGCCGGCGATGTACGGCCTGGGGCTGACGAACATCGTGTCCCGCCCGTCGCGCAACGGCGCCGAGCTGAGTAAAGGGGAGATGGATGCCGGGGTCGCGGTGCTGGAGGAGAAGGTGCGGCGGTGGAGGCCCGAGGTCACGTGTGTGGTTGGGAAGAGTATTTGGGAGAGTATCTGGAGGGTGAGGCACGGGAGGGGGATTAGGAAGGAGGAGTTCAGGTATGGTTGGCAGGAAGAGGGGGAGAATATGGGGAAGGTCGGGGCGGAGGGGATGAGGGAGGAGGAGCGGGAGGAGGGGGTTGATTACGGCGGGGAGGGGGAGTGGAAGGGGAGTCGGGTGTTTGTGGCTTGTAGTACGAGCGGGCTGGCTGCTACGCTGAGGCCGCCGGAGAAGGAGGCTATTTTCAGGGAACTGGGTGTTTGGACCGAGAGACGGAGGGAAGAGAGGAGGGTCAAAGAGGACAAGTAGCTGTAGAATCAATAGGCTGCCTTAGCACTGGGACATGTGTGTGTCCCTAGCTGATGCTATGTTCTAACTTGTTGTGCAAAAAGAACTAGCAATATCGCGACCTCATCTGTCGAAAAAGCAAAAGGCACGTAGGCAGAAGCGCGTAGTAATGCCAAAAGACCTCCCAATGATGGTATCGCCCTTTGCACTCCGAACGCCGTCATGAAGTCCTCCTCTCGAGTAAATAAGCATAATCGTACATGCCGAAGTAGACCAAATGCCTTTGCGTTTATCTCGGACAATTTTCCGTGTCATCCAGAAAGGTGGAACTGCCCCTTGACGGAGTTGACGAAACAAAAGAAATGCAGCCTTTGTTGGTGTGCGGCTAAGCGATGAAAACAGCGGCGCAGACGGTGGCAACGAGAGGCCAGTAGCCGACATTCTGGAGCAAAAAGCGCATTCCAGCGCCCGCATTGCCCTGATCATCGGCAGTGCCGTTGGGGAGGGTGCCGTTGAGGAAAATGGTGTTGTTCGCAACCATGACCTCGGACTTGTTCAGCTTGTCGTAGCTGCCATCTCCAATCACCTCGTTGAGGACAGTCGTGGTGCCGTTCCCGCCGTCGTCGTCGCAGCCGCATTCGACGTCCGGGTCGCAGGCGCACTGCACTGGCTTGGACTCGTTGCGCCCGCTGCTGTGGTTGTAGAAGCCGTAGGGGTGGGCGTAAGGGTAGAAGTATGCCCCGTGCGGCCAGGCCAAGATAGGGTAGAAAGCCAGCGCTCCGAGGCCGGCTCCGAGGAAGAAGGGCGTGATGCCGGATGGGGAGCGGCCACCGGAGCGGTACGGTGTTCTTGCGCCGCCGGTGTAGTATGAACCTCCGCCGTACCGGGGAGCAGGACCGCTGTAGCCGCCTGACGAGCCTGAGCCGCCACGGCCGCCAGTCGAACCACTGTAACGAGCCGTGTTAGCAAACGTATTCAAGGGAGCCGAAATGAGGTAGAGACACCGCTGCTACTATAGGTGACAAATAGGAAACGTACGAGGAACCGCCTCCAGAACTACTGCTGCCGCCCGAAGAGCTGCCGCTGCCGCTGCCAGAAGAACCGGTCCCGCCAGAGCTGCTGCTCCCACCACCTCGCCTGCGCCATCATCAGTGCCGCCCTATCGAGCCGCAAAGTCCGCAGCACCAGACACGCAAAGAAGACTGAAGGGAAAGAGAGACAGAGAGACAGAGAGAGAGGGGTGGCAAAGGAGACAACTTACCCTCCAGAACTACTGCCACCACTCGAGGACCCTCCACCACTCGAGGACCCTCCACCGCTCGACGAGCCGCCAGACGAGGAGCCTCCGCCAGAGCTGCTACCACCTCCAGACGAGCCTCCACCGCCTCTACCTCCGCCTCCACCACCGCCTCGGCGCTTCCATAGGTCTTCTGCGTACTCCTGCGATTCTGCCTCGCGCTCGCTGTGTCTCAGGGGCACATGTCGAGCGACTGAGTTGTCCGACGCGGAACCGACAGACGCGCCGGTCACGGCCGCGTCGGCGAGTAGCGTCGAGAGCAGGACTGTTAAACCGAAGCGCATTATTATCGATGTGTTGATTTAGGTCCACGGGATATTAGAGGTGCTATTGTTGTCGCAATAGGTTGCCGTAGGTAATGTGCTTCGAGTCGTGTCTCGATTGTTGATGACTCTGGCGAAATGATCTACGAAACAAGAAGAAACGAGTCCAAGGTGTGGCTTGAAACAGAATAGGACTGGGCGGGATATATAAAGTAAGCGGCGCAGTTCTGACGATGACAAGGTTTGGTGTTAAAAGGTATAGATATTGGCAAATTCACTCGCTTTCGGATGCGAGGCAAACGGACGGCACGGTCAGCTGCGGCCGATGGCTGGGCAGAAGCTTCGTACATAAAAGGTCATGATGCGCGCCAAGCTTCCTTTAACCTTACTTGGTTACAGGGTAGTGGCGTTGACCTCATGGAGCGTTTGGTGGAGGTGGGTGTGACCCCAGAGTCTTGAAAGGGCCCCTGGCCGAACTATCAATGACATAATGTCCCGACGGCACCAACCTGCAGCAGGGCTGCCCGATTCCGCACTGTTTCCCTGACTCTTTGAGGTTGGGGGGATCGTGTGCGACACGGCCATCATCTACAGTACTGTAGTACGGACTTGGTGACACCGCACGTTTGACATCCTTCTAGCTGACTGCTTTCTACGTATTCCAAATGATCAAGGCGGAAAAGGATGATTCGAATTGCCAAGCCTTCTAGCGGGCACAGCCACAGACTCGTTTACTGTGAGTACTGTGTTACAGTTGAACTTTGATTCTATGAATGCACTCATCAACAAAGCAGTGACGCCACTGCAGGCAGAGCATCAGTCACGGGATTGACGATTCGCCTGCGGATCTCCTGGGCTGCTGGGGCTGTGTTCCACCGTCCGGTTGCCGGATCCGAAACGAACCGGGGCGACTGGATACGGACCTTCTTCAGACGGCCTTAAATCCGACCTACGCCACGAATCGGGCTGTGAGAAGCATCCATCCAGGCCATCGTACCAAGCAGACACGTGAAGATCTCAGCGGTCAGCAGAGCTGCCTTGCGTTCCGCCTCCGCATCTCGGCCAGTCATTTGCAGCGATCGTTCTTCGTAGCGCACCTACATTAGCCTATCCGCTCTTTTACGCTCGCTACCTTCCCATTTGGTATCAAATAGCGATAGGGTTGACTTCGATATACGCACTACCTGATATTACGCTACACTCGGCGCAACAGTCTAGCCGAGCGTGATAGAGCGTATTCCATCCAGTCAACAAGCCTATGTAACCCGGTCGCGTTGGTGAGCCATGGCCGACGACAGAAGCTTGCTCGACCGTCTGAACGCCTTGAAACCGACCAGCGTGATTTTAGAGAAGGAAGAACCAAAGTAATTCCGCGTGCAAATACCCTCTATCTTGCTTCCAAAGGGTCATTAGGTAACTAAAGGCAGCTGAAATCACAAGACTTCCTCTCTCCGCGTTATCACTAGAACCAATATCCAAGGAGGATTCTCTGTCAGCGCGCCTCCGCACGCTCCGGAATTCCTCTGCCTCGCCTCGCTCCCCCAGTCAAGGGGCCGGCTCGCCGTCTCCGGCGCCGCAAGCACAGCCTCGGCAAGAGAGAGATGCTACTACTCTCAGTCCGCCTAGCGAGGGCCGAACTCCGCCTCGGCTCTCGGGAGAGCGGCAGGAGGATACTCAGGGCGATGATCATGACGACTCCTTATTCCACGCCGACGACAGCACGCTGGACGAGTTCTTAGAGAGCTTGGAACTAGACGACGACGTGTCTCTCGACCAACCACCAACTTTGACGTTTGACCCGAGGGACGAGTCCAAGAAGGTAGCCGCCCTGTTGGAGGAGCTGAAACCATCCTCTTCAGATCCAGGCCGAGGATACGATGAGAAGGACAAGAAGGACGACGAAGACGATGACTCGGACGGCGAGCAGATGTCCGCCCAAGTAAACCAGGTCCTCTCCCGCGCCCTCGACGAGGCAGAACTAGACCGCTCCCTGTCCTCACAGCAAGCAGACCAAGATGCGGCACAGCACACACCGCCATCTCCCACCGCCATACCACAAGTCCCACCCTCCGACCCAAACGACCCCTTCTCACTCCCCACCGTCCCCTCACAACTACTAGACCCCGCTCCGACCGCACCCACCGAGGAACCCCCCACCTTCGAGTCCTCAATAGCAGCCCGCATGGCAGCCCTCAAGGGCGTCTCCTACTCGACCGACGCCGACACCTTCGGACTCCCGCAAGCGCCCAGCTTCAACCCGGACTCCAGGTCCGAGTCGGCAACGCCAAGGTACGCGGGCAAGCTGAGCGGGGGGTACACCGACGAGGACCAGAAGACGTGGTGCGTCGTCTGCCTCGAGGACGCCACCGTCCGCTGCATCGGGTGTGACGGGGGGGACGTCTACTGCGGCCGGTGCTGGCGGGAGATGCACGTCGGGCCGAGGGCGGGATATGATGAGCGGGGGCATCGGTGGGTTAGGTTCGAGAGGGGGAAGTGACCCCCTACGTTGGGGGATTAAGGGGGGATAGAAAGTATGGCATTGAGTGCCCTTGCATATTTGTACCGATTATTTGGCTCTGACGATGCCATGGTATGAAGTCAGACCAGAGAATCGATTACCCTGCCCTTTGATATAATAACTGCCATTCCGAAAAACCGTTGAGAGCCATACAACCAGTCCAGAGTCCCTAGCCATCAAACCGTTATGCCCTTCCATAACACCTTCATCGAAGAAAATAAACAATCTGCAATCTGCTGCCTGTTGCCGCCGGTGATTCATGATTCTCTTGGCATGAACCGAGACGGCCTCAAAAGACAGAGAACTACCCAGAAGCCGCAGTGCCATAAGTACCATTCGTATTCGTCCCCGTGGCCGCAGCACTCGTCCCGCCCTGCCTCGACCTCCCCGTGATATCCTGCCAGGTAGCCCCAAACCTCCGGCTCGTGCTAGCCAGCAGGCCCTCCTCCTCGTCGAGCTCGGCGTCCTCGTCCAGCTCGCCCACGTTCAGCCTCGGCGTCCTGAACAGCGACGTCAGGAACACCACGAGGAACACCCCCAGGAACGCGAACTGGGCCCAGAAGTCGATGGCGCCGAAGACGGGCCAGTTGAGCGTCGCGCGGTTGAGGAAGGTGGACATGACCGAGGGCGTGCAGACGTCCTTGGCGCCCGGGTTGTCCGAGACCTCGGAGCAGGGCACGACCATGTCGGTGTGGTTCCGGCAGTCGGGCTGCTCGCCCGGGTGGCGGGGCGGGTTGAGGCAGAAGGTCTGGGTGCCGTAGGTGGCGTACTGGGGCGCGACGAGCATGGCGACCGAGTAGTTGATGGCGAGGATGATGAGGGCCAGCAGGACGGTGGCGATGAGGAGGGCCTGGGGCGCGGTGCGGCCCTTGCGAATCTGGAAGACGCGGATCCAGAGGAAGCGGATGCCGACGGCGGCGATGCCCGAGACGGAGGCGCTGAAGAAGAAGATGACGAGCAGGGCCATGAGGACGTAGTCGACGGGGAAGGCCTTGGCGGACTGCACGAAGATCCAGTTGATGGGCTGGAAGACGTTGATGTGGCCGAGGATGTAGCCGCAGTGCTGCTTGCAGATCGAGTTGGCCGCCTTGTCGATTCCCGTGATGAGCATCGACACCCAGACCAGGATGGCGATGAGGAGGAGCAGGATGCCGCCTACGAGCTTGAGCGGGCGGAACACGGCCTGTACCTTGGTCCAGGCCCGGAAGATGACGCTGTGGCCCTCTCCCCGGGCCTCGGCGGCCAGTCTTTCGCGACGCACCAGAGTGCGTTCCTCCCGCATGAGAGCCTCGAGTTCGCGTTGGTCTTTCTGGGGCATCGGGCCGGGTGCGCCGGCGTGGCGCATCTCGAGCTGGCGCTGGCGCTCGCGGTTCTGCTCGAGGGCTGAAGCGGTCGACTCGGAGAGCTGCGGAGCGGAAATGGCGGGCGCGGACTTGATGAAGGAAACGGGCAGTAGTGCGAGGCCCGAACCGGTGTATAGGACGTAGAGAAGGGTGCCCAGGGTAACAAGCAGTCCCAGCGCAAAGGTGAGCGCCTTCTCGCCATTGTTCTCGGCAAGGAGATGCTTGAAGTAGTCGAGGTCGAGGTGCTTCCCCTTGTTGTTGCCTGCAGCAGGAACGAAGAACCCCAGCAAAAAGATGACGACCACCAAGATGACGAAGAAGGTGGTGTACTTCAGGGCTCCCAGCAGCCTGCTGCCGAAAGTCCTGGTTCCTTCCTCCTCTTCCACCTCGTCATACTCCTCGTACCAAAAGTAGGCGAAGGGGATGACGAGAAGGCACAGCAGAGCATCGAAGCTGTACAGACTGTAGTAAACAATCTTCAGAGTCAGGAGGATGTGGTTGACTCTCTCGTCCGTAGCCCATTCCTTTCGAGCGCCGAGAGTTGTCGTGGTGGTGGACGAGACGAGGGCGATGTCGACCGGAAGGAGGAATACTGTCGCAAGAAGCGCAGTCAGGCTGATGATGGCTACTGTTGTGACGATGGCTGATCGATCTCGGGGCGCCTGCCACGTGAATGCCGTGATAACCGCGATGAAGAAGCATAGCACCACAGCGACTGCGTATGTGACCCAGATCAGACTGGTCTGGAGGAGCCCAGCAGCGGCCATGGTGGTGAAAGTTGGGACGACGAGCATCTCCAATGGTCCAAGTTGAGGGTCAAGTTGCTGAGCTATATGTCATCGGAAATCAACAACGCGTCAAGGTCTCGATGTTGAACTCGCTTGCCCGGCGGTTTGAATGCCTGTGGCTGTGGAATGCGAATCAAGTTCCTGACAATGGCGTGGTTTGGGGGGGGAGGGGTGGAAAGCTCGAGCTTGGAGCTCTCCTCCCGTGACGCAATGCTGCTGGTTTTAGCTCCATGCGCAGGGAACGGAGAGCGGAGTCAAAGGGAGCTTGTGTGGGGCAGTACTGGTGCGCTAGCGTGAAGCGGATGTTTCTTTGCGATCTCTGAGATGGTGTTTGCGCCAATCAAAGAGCACCGTCACGCTTGGCATTCAACCAAATATTGAAATCGAGCGCTATCTTCGAGGACGACTAAAGACCACGCAAACGAAACGAACCATACCTACCTAGCCACTGCAACTTGATATCAAGATCATAGAACCGACATGCGCGCAATTGCCAAGTCATGCAGTGCTATAGCGAGCTAACGCCGCCGACTGCGGTGACGCATTCCGTGTCCTTGCCCTTCGTCTCGGCCCAGAGCAACAACCTCGTCGTCGCCAAGTCCTCCCTCCTCCAGATCTTCACATCCAAGGTCATATCCGCCGAGCTCGACAGCGCACAGGTCGGCGACAAGCAGTCGGCAAAGCCCTCAAACAAGTACGACGGGCGGCTCACCAACGACGATGACGGTCTCGAAGCATCGTTCCTCGGCGGGGACATTGTCCTCCAGAGATCAGACCGCGCGAACAATACGAAGCTGATACTGGTTGCCGAGATCCCTGTAGCCGCCACCATTACAGGACTTGCAAGAGTCAAGGCGGCGAGCACGCAATCGGGCGGCGACGCGCTTCTTATCGCTTTCAAGGATGCGAAGCTCAGCCTCGTGGCGTGGGATCCTGAGCGTCTCGGCCTAGCCACGATCTCAATACACTACTATGAGCAAGATGAGCTCCAGGGCAGCCCATGGGCTGCTCCCCTGAGCGACTATGTGAACTTCCTGGCAGCCGATCCCAGCAGTAGATGTGCTGCCCTCAAGTTCGGGGCCAGGAATCTTGCCATCGTGCCCTTCAAATATGGCAATGAGGACATCGACATGGACGATTGGGACGAGGAACTGGATGGCGCTCGGAATGTCAAGAATGCACAGGCTGTTTCAAATGGAACTAGCAATATACAAGAAGACACTCCATATTCGCCATCATTTGTCCTCCGACTGCCCAACCTTGACCCTAGTCTCCTCCATCCTGTACATCTCGCTTTCCTGCACGAGTACAGGGAGCCGACCTTTGGTATTCTCTCCTCTATTGAAGCGCCCTCGAACGCCCTCGGCCGCAAGGACCACCTCTCATACATGGTGTTTACCCTTGACCTACAGCAGAAGGCTTCGACAACCATCCTGTCGGTTGGGGGACTGCCTCGGGACCTGTTTAGGGTCGTTGCTCTACCGGCTCCGGTTGGCGGCGCCCTCTTGGTTGGTCCGAATGAACTGTTACACATCGGACAGTCGGGCAAGCCACACGGCGTTGCCGTCAACCCGATGACGAAGCAGGTCACGTCCTTCGGCTTGGTGGACCAGTCGACCTTAAATCTGCGCTTGGAAGGATGCACGATCGAGGTCCTCTCTCCCGAAAATGGCGAGCTGCTCATGATTTTGAACGACGGCCGGCTAGCGACCATCACGTTTCGGCTGGACGGTAGGTCAGTCTCCGGCTTCACGGTCAAGCTGGTGCCGCAGGAGGCCGGAGGATCCATCATCCCTTGCGCTATCACCACGCTCTCGCGACTCGGACGGCACAGCATGTTTGCCGGTGCCGAGGATGGGGATTCTCTTGTCTTCGGCTGGGCGAGGAAACAGAGCCAAGCGTCGAAACGGAAGTCAAAGATACAGGAACTGGATGTCGATTTGGATCTGGACGATGAAGACGTTGACCTCGAGGATGACGATGATCTATACGGAGATGACCCAGCCCCCGCGCCAACAGCAGTCACAGACGCATCCGCCAAGTCGGGAGAGCTGAGCTTCCGCATCCACGACAGGCTACTCAGCATTGCGCCTATTCGAGCCATGACCTATGGCAAACCAGCTACACCGCTGGACGACAAGGAGGCAGAGAAGGTGCAAGGAGTACAGAGCGATCTGCAGCTCGTCTGCGCAGTCGGCAGAGGCAACGCCAGCGCTATTGCGGTGATGAACCGAGAGATACAACCGAAGGTCATTGGCCGGTTCGAGTTCCCAGAAGCACGGGGATTCTGGGCCATGTCCGCTCAGAAGCCTGTGCCCAAGTCGATCCAGGGTGATAAGGGAGCCACGACGTTGGGCAACGATTATAGCACCTTGTCACAGTATGATAAGTACATGATCGTGGCCAAGGTCGACCTCGACGGTTATGAGACATCAGATGTCTACGCCCTTACGGCCGCGGGTTTCGAGAGCCTTACAGGCACCGAGTTCGAGCCCGCAGCAGGTATTACGATCGAAGCAGGCACCATGGCTCATCACAAGAGGATTATTCAAGTCCTCAAGTCCGAAGTACGGTGTTATGATGGTGGTATGTCTGACCCTTTCTCCTCACCAGAACGGCTTCCCCTTACTGACGTACTCTATTAGACCTAGGTCTCAGTCAGATCGTACCTATGCTCGACGAGGAGACTGGATTCGATCCTCGCGTCATTAGCGCAAGCATTGCTGATCCGTACCTTCTCTTGATAAGGGACGACTCGAGCGCATATGTTGCTCAGATGGACAAGAACAACGAGCTCGAGGAGATCGAGCGCGAAGACAAGGCTCTGGCTACGGCGAAGTGGCTGAGTGGGTGTCTCTACCATGACGACAGCGGCCTATTCGCAGAGCGGGCCGACAAGGAGCAGAAGACAGGTGATGCAATCATAATGTTTCTGCTGAGTGCTGCTGGAGCTCTATATGTAAGTGAACCCCCCCCCCCCCCTGGACACCGCTCAGAGCTCACACTAAACTTCGTCAAGATCTATCGACTGCCGGATCTGACGAAGCCCATCTATGTCGCCCAGGGTGTATCTTACATACCTCCCTACCTCACATCTGGTTACGCTGCACGGAAAGGAACAGCCAAGGACATGCTCACAGAGTTATTGTTCGCTGACCTCGGTGACGCCACCCACAAGTCTCCCTATCTCATTGTAAGTGAGCCAATATGGAAATCAATAGACCCGTCGCTGACTCTCCCCAGCTCCGTCACGCAAATGACGACTTGACACTTTATCAGCCGGTGCTAGCTTCTTCAGAAGGGAAGAGCTTGTTGGAAAGCCTGTCTTTCCAGAAGGTCACCAACCAGACGTTCGCAAAGGAGCCTCAGGAGGCAGCTCAGGACGACGCAACCCAACAAGCTCGCTTCCTGCCGATGCGTCCCTGCGCCAACATAGCCGGTTACAGCACAGTATTTCTTCCCGGAGCATCTCCCAGCTTCGTCATCAAGTCGGCAAAGTCCATGCCCCGCGTGATCGGGCTGCAGGGTCTCGGAGTTCAAGCCTTCAGTCCATTCCACACAGAAGGTTGCGAGAGAGGTTTCATATACGCGGACTCAGAGGGCATAGCACGCGTCACCGAACTGCCGACCGACTGGAGCTACGGAGAAATCGGCATGGCCGTGAGGAAGATCTCGCTGGACGTCGACTTCAGCTCCCTCTCCTACCATCCACCTACAGAGACATACCTGGTCGGATGCAGCACCTATGAACCGTTTGAACTGCCCAAAGACGATGACTACCACAAGAACTGGGCCCACGAGAACCTGGCATTCAAGCCGACAGTACCAAGAGGTATCTTGAAACTTGTGTCTCCAACCAACTGGTCGGTGATTGACGAAGTCGAGATGGACCCTTGCGAGCTCATTCTCTGCGTCGAGACGCTAAGCCTCGAAGTATCCGAGACAACCAACGAGCGAAAGCGTCTCGTCGCTGTGGGAACCGCCATCTCCAAAGGCGAGGACCTGCCCATCCGCGGCCGGGTGCACGTCTACGACATCGCAGAGGTCATCCCGCAGCCCGAGCGGCCGGAGACGAACCGCAAGCTCAAGCTCGTCGTGAAGGAGGAGATCCCGCGCGGCGCGGTCACGGCCATCTGCGCCGTCGGCACGCAGGGGCTGATGCTCGTCGCCCAGGGGCAGAAGTGCATGGTCCGCGGCCTCAAGGAGGACGGCACGCTGCTGCCCGTCGCGTTCATGGACATGAACTGCTACGTCACGAGCGTCAGGGAGCTGCCGGAGACGGGCCTGTGTCTGATGGCCGACGCCTTCAAGGGGGTGTGGTTCACGGGGTACACCGAGGAGCCGTATAAGCTCGTCCTGTTCGGGAAGAGCTCGACGAATCTGGAGGTGCTGAATGCGGACTTTCTGCCGCACGGGAAGGAGCTGTATATCGTGGCTAGCGATGCGGATGGGAACTTGCATATCTTGCAGTTTGATCCTGAGCGTATGACCACCCCGTCCTCAACATCCTTTACTTTGAACTAATCCATTTCACAGATCCAAAGTCAATCGACGGCCATCTCCTCCTGCACCGCACAACCTTCGGCACAGGAGCCCACATCCCGACCTCCTCCCTCCTCCTACCCAGCACCATTCCCTCACCAGTCCCCGAACAAAACGGCACGAACGGCACCAGGGATGCGGACTCTAGCAATTCGACCCCGCAACACCTCCTCCTTGCCTCCCCAACCGGCGTCCTAGCCTCCCTCTGCCCCCTCTCGGAATCGTCCTACCGCCGCCTCTCCTCCATGACGACCCAGCTGGCCAACTCGATTCCGCCCGCCGCGGCCGCGAACCCGAGGGCGTACCGCCTGCCCTCGGCCGGGTCGCAGCCCCCGGGCGTCGACGCGGCTGTGGGGCGGAATATCGTCGATGGCGCGCTGCTGGCGAAGTGGGGCGAGCTCGGGACGGGGAGGAGGATCGAGGTCGCGGGGAGGGTCGGGTTCGCGAGCCCGGACGAGGTGAGGGGTGAGTTGGCGGGTTTGTTGGGGTGGGGGAGGATGGGGTATTTCTGAAAATGGGGGTAAGGGGATGGAGTGGTGGCGCACTTTTTTCTGAGACCGGGGGTTGCTTGGATGGGTTGGAGGTTGTATAGATAGGTAGTGTGTATGCTCGCTGCGGGCTTCCGGAATGGACAGTGCAATTGAGCTACTAGGTATAACGTGACTTATAGTTGCTTGCGCGAGTAAGCGTGTACCTTGTTTGGGAGGCCCCTCTCGAACCCCTTTGTAGATAGTGTATATTGCAGTGAAAGCGGTGAGGCGCATTCTCTGACCACATTGCAGCCTGCCTAGCAGGTACAAGCAGCATCTCAAGATCAGGCGGTAATGGGCCCTCGAGACAACAAGAGAGTGTTCATGAATTGTTTCATTAGTTCATCAGTCATGCTATCTGGAGATCATCTACAATAGGTGTGATTCAAGCGGACAACTACCCAAAGCATAGCTTCTTCTGCCTTGGATCTGGTCCCCGTCCATGAGCCGGTCTACCTCTCTTCTTCTCGCCCACGGACGAAGACCGTTTACTCTCGGGCGTAGTCTTTGCGCTCCCCGTAGTTGACAGAGCAGCCTCCTGCACCGTCTCTCGGATCGCCTGCCTAGACAGACACAGGTCGATATGCTCGTTGAACTGCCTCTCGTTCGCGCTCTGTGGTCGACTGCATATCGGACAGTCCCACCATTCTTCTTCAGGGACGGAGTCGTCCCTTTTCGGAGTCGGGTTGGGCAGGATCTCTTTTCCATGTCTTCGGAACGGACTGCTCGATTGCTCCCAGCTCTCGGGCGACTCCTCCTTGTCCGTGTCTGGCCTGTCACCGTCGAGCAGCTCCTCAGGCCACTGCTCCCACTCGCCTTCGTAGACCCTCCTCCCGTGGGTCCCACTGCTCTGTTCATCAGCAGACCCGGCGGACTCGGTCCTTCTCGGCTTCAGACCAAAGAAAGCCAGCGTATCAGGTTTCTTCGTACTAACGAGATGCGTACACCTCAACCCCATCAACCTCAAGCTCATGCCCGGTATCTCCTGCTCCAGCTTCACCAGCATCGGCAGCGAAAAGTTGTAAAGATCATCTGCCAGACAGACAGCCTTGGGGGTGACCACTTGCCGCGTGAAGACCTCGTACGTGTGTAACTTCACCTTCAACACCAGGGTCCGACCCTTGACCTCGGCCCTCTTCATATCCTTCTCCAGCTCCTCCGCCGTACTCCTCAGCTTCTCCCTCAACTGCACCGGATCACTCATATCGCGAAACGTGCTCTCGGTGCCCACGCTTTTCCGCTCATACTCCTCAGCGGGTTGCACACTCGTCCTCCCCAAACCCAGGTAGCAGGTCATCAGGAACTCGTAGGCCTTCTCCCCAAACAGTTGAGCCAGGTACTGCCTCTGCCCGTAGATGTCCCCACACGTCTTGACGCCCACAGCCGCCAGCTCCCGCTCAAACACCCTCCCCACGCCGTTCACCTTGCGGCACGGCAGATCCCTCATGAACTCCATAATCGCCGCCCGCTCGTTCGGCAGCACGAACTGCCCGTTGGGCTTGTTCATGTTGCTGCAGATCTTGGCCAGCTTCGCGTTGGCCGCGATGCCCGCCGACACGGTGATCCCCGTCTTCTCGTGTATCTCGCGCCTCATCTGCTCCACCACCTCGGCCGCGCCCGCGCCCTTTTCCCGGCAGTACTCCGTGATGTTGAGGTACGCCTCGTCGATGCTCGCCGACTCGAAGCGCGGGTCGTACTCGGCGAGGATCTCCCTCACCTCGGCGGCCTTGGCGTTGTACTTGTCGAAGTTGAGCGGGAGCAGCACGAGCTGGGGGCAGAGCTTCCGGGCCACGAACCCGGCCATGCCGCTCCGGCAGCCGAACTTGCGGGCGGCGTAGTTGCACGTCGTCAGGACGCCGCCGCCGACGGCGAAGGGGACGGAGGCCAGGTCGGGGCGGTCGAGGAGCTCGACGGCGGCGTAGAAGGCGTCGCAGTCGAGGTGGACGATGGACTGGGTCAGGTCCCGCGACAGCTCGAGCTGGGCGATCAGGGAGTCGGCGGCGCGGAGCTCGCGGGTGAGGTCGAGGGCGTCGAGGTCCCGCTTCCTGGCGAGGATGCGGGAGATCTTGGCGGTCAGGATCTTGTCCTTTTGTTCCTCGCGGGTGAAGAATTTGGAGCCCTTGCTGGCTTCATAGATTATTTCCGAGACTTTGCTCTGGTCGACTGAGTCTTGCCCGGCTTTGGTTAGGGAGGGCCCGAGGAGGGAGTATTTGAGGGAGGCATGGGCGGCGAGGGCGCCGGCGGGAGGCTTGCCGGCTTTGGCTGGTACGTCGTCTGGGTTTGCGGGTTGGGCGGCTACTTGGGAGGTAGGCTCGGTGGATGACGCGTCGGCTGCCATCTCGTGGGCGCTTGACGGGTTCTCCGTGGGTTGTTCCATCGTTGTCACCTGAGGCTGTTGAGCACGCGAGCTATGACATGGGATGCCATCAAGGAAGGGTCATCGTCTTAAACTGTAATGCAGACTGGTCAGGGCAGTCATGGGTATCGAAACGCGACTGGGATAGAGGTGGGGAAACACGAGGATCACGCAGTCACGTGCGAGCATTCCCACTCTGTCATCCTTCTGCCGCCGGGTGAGCTCCTTCGGTTGCACAGCCTCACTCTCGTCCCTTTTAGACGCTCAGGTCAATAAAGAAAAGACCGAGGGGCTCTATCCGCCCTCCCTTTCCGTCAAGCTCGTCTTAACCACTCGTCTCAGCCTGCCAACTTTGAATGTGTAACACTGCGCCGCGAGCTGAGGTGCAGGTGCCTTATCCAACCCCAGGCGTGGGACTGCCCGTCATAAAACTTTGAAATTACCCAGCCTTGAAGGGACAAATACCTGCGCTTCGCCTGGCATCACAGCGGCGTGTTCCTCTCCGTGCATCCATCTTCACCTCTAGACCTAATAAGTGATATCCAACTCCTACAATGCATCTCTCCTAAGCAGCAAGGCAGGGAGCTCATTCCTAGCATCTTTAAGCGCTATCGTCGTCTCAGCAGGCGGTCGGCTGGACTGCCATGTCACGCTGGCATGACTTCCTCGACGAACATCCTCGCGCAGCCAATGCCGTCACACGGCTGCGCGCGGTTCTCCCACCCCTAAACTTCATTACCCTGCACTACGGCTACTTCATTATCGTCCCATTGATCACCTCTGTCATATTCTGGGGCTCCTCGAACCCAGCACGCAGCGTCGGCTATGTCGACAGCCTCTTCCTCGTCGTGTCCGCCATGACCGAGGCTGGCCTAAACACGGTCAATCTGAGCACCTTGACCACCTGGCAACAAGTCATCCTGTTCCTCTTGATCATGTTTGGCAGCACTATCTGGGTCTCGATAGCGACCGTGTTGGCGCGGAAGCATGTGTTTGAGCAGCGGTTTGAGGACATTGTCCGCTCCAACAGATTCCACCGACAGGGCAGCTCCCTGTCCTTTGGTCTCCCTGTAATTCAGCGATTTGCAACCTTCCGCAGGGTTCGGAGTACGCCCGTGGGGGATACTCTACCCGGCACCGGCAGTCGTGCCGCTCCACCGCCGCCGAGCCCCGTACTTGACGGAACGGATCGCCCGGGTCCCAGGCCAGTCTCGTGGCACACCAACCCGTCACCGCTGATTGAGCGCGCCGGCACAGAGTCGCCGCAGCGGCCTCCGGGGCTCAAACACTACTTCAACCTCGTGTCTGGCTCTGGAGCTCAGAGTTCCCATATCGCTTTTGCCGAGAGTCCGCGTCCCAACGCTTCCGCTCCCGCTGCTGCTGCTGCTGCCGCCGCCGCCGCCGCTGTCTCTCATGGCACATCCACCTCTGCCGCTCATGTACCGGACCAGCAGAATCAACCACTTCGGAGACACAATGCCACAGCCGCTGACGGACAAGAAAGATACAAGATCGACGAGAAGGGCTCGCATTTTGACATGCGGCACTTCCTCGCGCACCGACACGCTGGCCGGAATGCCCAGTTTCACGACCTGACGTCGGAAGAGCGAGAACAGCTCGGCGGCTGCGAATATCGGGCGCTGAAGATCCTGGCCATCGTGGTACCGGCGTACTTCTTCCTGTGGCAGGTGCTAGGTTGCCTTGCGCTGGGAGCTTGGGTCAACAACAACCTGCCCGAGCCAGCTCTGGCAAACGGCATCAATCCCTGGTGGCTCGGCATCTTCAACGGCGTCTCTGCCTTCAACAACAGCGGCATGTCGCTCTTGGACGCCAACATGATACCGTTCCAAAATGCCTACTTCGTCTTGATCACTATGGGTCTCTTGATTCTGGCTGGGAACACGGCGTATCCCATCTTCCTCCGCATGATCATGGCGGGCACCTTGAAGGTGCTCAAGTGGACCACGGCGGAGAACGACTATCCGGAGATGAAGGGGACACTTCAGTTCATCCTTCAGTACCCACGCCGTGTCTACACGAATATGTTCCCCGCCCGTCAGACGTGGTGGTTGCTTTTCATGCTCATATCGCTGAACTCGGTGGACTGGGCGGCTTTTGAGCTGCTGAATCTGGGAAACCCTGTCATCGAGGATATCCCTAAGGGGCCACGGATCCTCGACGGGCTGTTCCAGGCTTTAGGTCAGTTCTTCTTCCTCCCATATTCTCTGCTTGTACTAACATCTTCCAGCCGTGCGTTCGGGGGGCTTCTACGTCGTGCCCATCTCCTCGGTCTACATCGGCCTGCAGGTCCTCTACGTGATCATGATGTACATCTCCGTCTACCCCGTGGTAATCACGATGCGCAACTCCAACGTCTACGAAGAGCGCTCCCTCGGCATCTACTCGGACGCCGAGTCATCCGACTCCTCGTCCGACTCATCAATTGAAGCTCCGAACGCCGACCCGACAGACCTGCGCCTCCAGGCAACCCAGTCCGACGTCCTCCCGGCCGAACCGGGCAACATCCCGCCCATCTCGCCCCGTCCGCCGCCGCCGCGACCCCTCACCCGCCGGCTCTCCTCCTCCCTCCCGGCGGCTGAGATCGGCCGCGCCATGCGCCGCACGTTTACCAGATGGCACGGCGTGGGCGTGCCGCCTCCGCCACGACGGGACTCGCAAAAGTCGGGCGACGAGTCGCGCATCAGCTTCATCAGCCAGCAGATCCACGGGCAGCTGGCGCACGACATCTGGTGGCTCGTGCTGGCGGTGCTCGTCATCACGACCATCGAGACGAGCCACTTCAACGCGGACCCGGTCACGTTCAGCGTGTTCAACGTCATCTTCGAGGTCGTGTCGGCCTACGGGTGCGTGGGTATATCGGTCGGCCTGCCCACCCAGGCGTATAGTTTTGCGGGGGGCTGGCATGCTCCCAGTAAGTTGGTGTTATGTCTCGTCATGTTGAGGGGAAGGCATCGGGGGCTGCCCGTTGCGCTGGATCGGGCGGTGCGGCTGCCGGGTGAGCAGCTGCATCGGGATGAGGATGAGGACTACCGCATACGGAGGAGTATGACTATCAGGAGGATGAGTGATGGTTCGCTTGGGTAGATGGTTTTTGATAACGAGAACAATAGCGAGGCGTTTGGTTTGGATGGGAGAGACGGTCGAGACACTGGAACTTAGATGAGATATAACTTTGGTATAAACTGGCTTTGACAGACTCGGGTTTCTCCGGGTGGTAAGCACACTGGACGATAGACTTTCCTATGTCAGGGTGACGTTGACGCAAGACTATATGATGACTCGTGGCGCAAAAAGATCATTCTTGGAAGAGCCACAAAAAGTGATGGCCCGTCGAAGCTAGAATAACACGCGCCGAGCCCTCTCGATACCAGTGACATCCCAGTCTTTAGGTCTGAAGCGTCTCATGTACTCCTGCCACTCACGGTCTCTGCCATGCATAGGTCTCATCATCTGAGCGTATTCCCAATAGTCCGGCAGAAAACCAGCACTTTCCCAGTCCACAAGCCCGATGATGTGGCATGCCTTGTCTAGCAAGATATTCCCGGGGTGTATGTCGCCGTGCGTGAAGACAGAGCACTCTGAGCGTGGCAATAACATTGGGAGGTCCTTTCCATCGGCGTAGGACAGTCCGTTATGCTTGACGTAGCGTTCGTTTATACGAGCCCGGAGTGCCTCGTCATCCATTAGCTTCGGACAGGGGTCCTCGGGGTCTCCAAGCATTGGGTGATGGATCGGAGAGCCGTCCGCGCTGCTGTAGTATACCGACTGGTCAATATCTGACGGCTTAGGTACCTCCCTGATCTTCGCAATCACCTGCCATATGTCTTTGCACACCCGCTGCTTCGTTGCGTCGTCGAGCGACGGCCAAACGGACTCCAGCGTGTTGCCATCGATGTAGTTCATGAAGATGATGCCTTGCTGTGACGGCCCATCGCGGTCGGGCGGGAAGATTGAGTAGTCGACCTCCGGGACTGGAACGGCCGGGGCATGCTGCTTGACTTGGCGCAACGCTGCTTCTTCGTTCCTGTAGACATTTCCTCCTCGCTTCGTCACGGTGTCTTGGTCAATGCGAGTAACGATGCTTCTGAATGGCTCCTTGGAGATGATGTAGGGCACCCAACCCTCTAGGATAGCATGTTGGCCTTCGAAGCGCACAAATCTCCAGTCTATATTACCCTTACCATCGTCTGCTGTTATAGATGGTAAAGAAGGCGCATCAGCATCTGATCTGTTGAGTGTATTCCTGCTTCGGTTCCACCATCGTCTGAAGATATCTAGCCAAGGCATGGAGGTAATAACCAATTTCGTCGAGACAACGCTGTTCGTTGGCACGATCGTTGCGTCGTCTAATGGTTTTGTCAGCCAACTATTATCGTCTTGGCTCCTTGTTTCTGATCGTCCCAGTGTTGTATCTGGATCTATGCCAGGAAGATACTACCCATCAACACGTAATGCTATGACCAGTGCTTGTTGGAGATGTCAATAACCGATGTGAGTCGGAGGAACTAACCTGCAAGCTGACCGGCGATAACGATTCACAAGCCTCGGAGAGCCGAGTCCCTTAACAGACTCACGCACAGATAAGCCGCCGGTATGTTAGTGCAACTTGAATCATCTCAACCCCTCACCCCACCTCCTCATCGACATCCGTCCCGATCGAGCCTTATCTCAAGAGAGGGTGTATAAGTTACAAGACAAGCTGTGCACGCCTTCCACCTCACCAGCTCGAACACATATAAATGAGTATATAAAGGAACAGCACGACCACAGGCGAACTCGTCTCATGCTCTCATCGTGACCCCACAATATCCCCCATTATCACCTCCCGTTCACCCCCAAAATGACAACCACAACCGTAACCTACGACCCCTCCACCTCCCCTACAGCAAACAACCTAATCTGCGTAACCTGCGGCACCCAATATCCCACCTCGGACCCCTCGCACACAAGAACCTGCCTCATCTGCGACGACCCCAGGCAATACGTGCCCCCCGCGGGCCAGTCCTTCACCACCCTCTCCGCCCTCCTCACCTCACCCAAGAACTACCACAACGTCTTCACCCCCTACCCGCACGACCCCCGCCTCATCTCCATCCACACTACCCCGAAACTCGCCATCGGCCAGCGCGCCATCCTCCTCCGCCTGCCCGCGGGCAAGAACATCCTCTGGGACTGCCTCACCTACCTCGACCTCCCCACCGTCGCGAGGATAAACAACCTCGGCGGCCTGGCCGCCATCGTAATCTCCCACCCGCACTACTACTCCGCCCACGCCGAGTGGTCGCGCGCCTTCGGCGGCTGTCCGGTGTACACGGCCGCCAGGGATGGGGAGTGGAAGGTGGTCACCTCTTCCGATTCAGATATCCTGCTCGACGCGGAGAAGTCGACGTTTGAAGTGGAAGGGACAAAAGTCCTCCAGCTGGGGGGCCACTTCCCGGGTTCCCTCGTGCTCCTCTTCGACGGCCGCCTGCTGATAGCCGACACTTTACTGACGACCCCGTCCGGTGTTGGCAAGTGGACCGTCGACGCCGTGGGGGAGGAGAGGAAGAAGCCAGAGGGGCTGAATACCTTCTCCTTCATGTGGAGCGTGCCCAATTGGATCCCCCTAGGCCCGGAAGAGATCGTGGCGATGTGGGACGTCCTGAAGGGGTATGATTTTAGGTCCACGCACGGGGCGTTCGTGGGGCAGGATATCGAGGATGAAGGGGTTAAGCGGAGGGTGCTGGAGAGCATGCAGATTCAGGTGCGGAGGATGGGGTGGAAGGATCATCCTTTTCTGAAGGAGTCTACGTAGGGTTGTTGCGGGCTGGGGTTGGATGTCTAGGTAGTGTTATTTTGCTAGTGAAATATGTCTACGTTATTTTGGCTCATGTCAATACAAATCCAATCTCGTCGCGCTTGTCGTCCAGCAGCCGGGCGTACTCCAGCAGCACCCGGAACAGGTAGACCTCCATGTCCTCCCTCCTCAGCGCCCGTCCGGCCCACGTGCGGCCCTGGTCGGCGATCCACTCCGCATCAGCCACTCGCGCCTCCATCTTGGGGTCTCGCCCGTTGATGTCGCCTTTACCCTTGAGCCCGATGAAATACGAAAATGTGCCGAGCAGGCCCTGGTACCGTATGTCGATAGGCACGAAGTGCACCCACGGCATCAGACGCTCCGAGTACCACTCCCTGAACACCGTGGCCACGAACGGCACGCTCGTCGAGCGGAGGGCGGGGAGGAAGCCGGTCGGGGGGCCGTCGTCGCTGTCGGTGAGCAAGACGAAGCGGTTCTTGAGGGTGAGCGGGTCTTCCGGCTTCGTGCCGAACTCTCGCAGGGCACGGGAGCAGGCCGGCGAGAGGGGCTCCTTGCAGTTCGGGTAGGAGTCGATGGCCACGTTGACGGGCAGGGCCGAGGTCAGCTCCGACACGCGGGCGGACTCATAGCGCCAACGGTCCTTCTTCTCTTCGCGGTCCTTGTGCTGGTCGCCCTTGTTCGGGCTGGGGACGAGGACGGCTGCTTTAGTGGATGCGGTGGAGTTGTTGATCAGGTGGACGAGACGCTCTTGGTGCCCGCCGTGGAGGAGGTCGTGGCTGATGGCGTCGCCGTTGATCTTGCCGCGCCAGAAGAGCTGGTTGGCTTTCATCTGGAAGTCGGAGCCAGGGTCGTCTTCGGGAATGTCGTACCGGCGCCGGAGCGGGATGAGGATGTCGCTGTAGCTGCTTGTCTTAGCGCGGCTGAAAATGGGAACAAGTTGCTGCAGGGGGGGAAGATCCGGGGGAGTGACGTGGAAGCCGTGGATACGGGTTAGGTCTGGTTGATGGCATATTTCGTGGGACAAGTGCCAGTCTTTGAGGAAGAGGCCTTCAGACTGAGGTCTGGCACACGACGTGCAGAAGTCGCGGGTGTTATAGTACACGCCCGACCTAGCTTTTGATCCCGGGGAGCATGCCAAAGCTGTCATCTGCCGGAAGACTTGAGCTGATATACGCTCCTTGTGGAGGACGTCGGTTTTAGGATCAGCTCTGTTCTGCAAGTCGGTTGCAGGGCTTGATTCCACTAAGCGACGCGACAAGAGCTTGCGCAGGCCGTGGCCAAGTCCGGCCTGAGTATATCTCTGCACATCGTCCCAAGGAGCGAGCACTCTGGGCCGTTCGTTGAGATTGACCGCGATCTGCATATTTGGTAGATGCTCGGAGAAGGGCTTCATTAGATCGACCAAGGCGTCTAGGATAGGGCGGTGTGGCGAGTCGATGAAGGCTCCGTGAGATGCGGCCCCATTCTCGACCTTGACAATGGCAATATCCGGCTGCTGAGCAGCAAGAGCCACGCCTTCGCGGAGCTTCTCGGGCGACAGGCCCCAGTACGGAAGGATGTCGTGGCCGATCTGTTCGAAATGGTCGATGATGGGCGAGTTCCTGTCCGTGGCAAACTTGTACCAGACGTCGAACTTGGGCGGAGGGTCGCGATGGTGGTTTCGCGCCTGGTACTCCTGCACGGCTATCTTGAGTGTCTTGCTCACTGACGCGTGGACCAGCCAGCGATCAGCCTCGATGCGGTTGTTGTAGATGATCTTGTCGACGACGTGATCGTCGAGAAGGGTGCCTCCCTTGGCCAGGATGTATATGGCGGAAGATAGGAAGAAGAAAACGAAGAAGACAAGCACGAGCATGCGCCGCATGAAGAGGATGGACCGCATCCCGCCGGCGTAGGAAAAAATGGCGAAACCTACGCCGAGGACAAAAAGAGCAACATGGCTCTGGCCTCTCCGAACATTCTCCCATGTCCCAGCCAGGGCAATCCTCTGCTTGGCCGAGAGCAGGCCACAGATGGTGACTATGGTACCTGCCAGAGCCGAAGGGTTGCCCTCGCAAATGGCCAAGGTCGACGAGATTATGAACAGCGAGAAGACGAAACCGTCAAACATGGCGTCAAAGACATAGAGGGACCCGAGTCCACCGCGAGCGTCGTACTGTTGTAGCAGGATGACCATGACCCCCACCGCGAACGAGGACGATAGCAGGATACCGCTAAGAGTCCTCAGCCGGCTCTTGGTGGTCCTTGCCCAAGCAAGGATGCGCCATAGTAAGATGATGATGGTGGCGTCCAGCATCAGTCCGCCCAGCTGGGCCCAGAACACGAGGGCGTGGTGGTCAAAGGCAGAACAGAAATATGTCGACTTGTTGCTGCCCCCCGACGCACGATACGCACCGTAGGCGAGCAGTAAGCCGCTCACCAGAGAGAGCGGTGCCGAGGTCTCGGCCCAATCGTCGAAGTCCTCGAAGGCAGTCTGCGAGAAGATCTCGTCATCGTCCTTGTGCTGCTCGGCGCGTGGGCGTCTGCCGGGCAGGATCTCGTAGAGGATCAGTAGCAGGGGAAGGAAGCACTCGACTCCGGGTGTCACGCACTGAACGTCCAAGCTGACCAGATAGAACAGCTCTAACCGGAGGACGACGGCACCTACAACAGCTGGGAGGAAATAGCGGCGTGGGCGTTTCGGCAGATTCGCCTGGGGGCCATTGTCTTTGGTTGCTACCAGGTCATTATCTGACACGATTGTTAGCATCCGGCATACGATGTTTGACCAATAGTTGGTGAAGTATACCGAACCGCCCGTTCGCCCCTGGAAGCAAGAGGGAGGCAAAGCTGGCGACATATGAGACAATGCCAGCGATCAGCAGAATAATAGCAGAAGACAGTCGCGGGCGGTCTAATCCAGAGTTTAGTTGACTGCAGTTCCAGTGAGGGTGTTTGGCTCTCGACTGACCAACTAAAGGATGGGCTTGAACTGAAGACGACAGCCATAGGAAAGAACAGACGGCGCTGTGATGGAGTCAGCTGCATTCAGTAAACTCGGTGCCCAGCGAACGAGCGACGCACCAGAGAGCGGCCAGCTGAGAACCTTCACTGGCAGCCATGCCATCCACCCGCCAAGTCGGACGAAAAGCTTCAGAGATACGTCGTTCGATCCGATATAATATACACTTCAACCCATCTTCATGCAAGAGATGGGACGAGATGGGACGTGAATAGGGATGAATGCAAGATGCAAACCTCCCTGTGCCTCTACACAGTAAATTCAGGCCGGCCGTTCCTGAGCGCCAAGGCGCTAACGCGCGGCAAGCCGCGGCGCAGCACGTTAGGAGGTACGTGGCCCTGCAGATCGTGCACGATTGTGCGCATAGCTTGGCAGGACTGGCAGGTAGCCCTTAACAGGGTCTAGACCTCCAAAGACCCCTTGATTGGGAGTGTGCCTTCCGTGTCGGACGACTTCTCAGGCTCGAACTCAACTTCGACCTACCTTACCACAACAAAAATTCAGTCCGAGGAGCAAACGTCACAGATTCCGCCCTTAGTTTTGCATCTACTTCCTGTCCTTTCCCCAGAGTCTGCAACTTATAAGGCTGTCTCCATGGCCCTCCCGCAATGACACCCCCAACCGGCCCCTCCACGCGCGGGCTCCAACTCCTCGCCATCCCCGCCGTGGTCTTCCTGATCTCCTTCCAGGGCTACTACACCCAATACCTCTTCAACACCTCCTCCTTCGGCACGGGGCCCCTCACCACCCTCCAGACCATAACCTTTAACATCCTCCTACTCTGCGTCTGGTACACCTACTACAAATCCTGCACCGTCTGTCCCGGCCGCTACCCCCCTTTACCTCCCTCCACCTCCCCCTCCCCCTCAACAACCTCTTCTAGGCTACCACCACCGCCGAATCAGAGATACTGCCGCAAATGCACCCTCCCCAAACCCCCGCGCGCCCACCACTGCCGGCACTGCGGCCGCTGCATTCCAAAAATGGACCACCACTGCCCCTGGACGGGGAACTGCGTCTCCCTGCAGACCTTCCCTTACTTCCTCCGCTTCCTGACCTACGCCAACCTCGCCCTCGGGACCGAAGCCTACCTCATCTCCCTGCGCGCCCGCGTGCTCTGGTCCGAGCGGCACCTCCCTTCCTACCTGGGGCCGAGCCTGGGCTCCCTGATAAGCCTGGCGGTGCTGGGACTGCTGTGCGGCGGGACGATGCTCGCGCTGGGGATCTTGTGGGGCACGACGGTTAAGGGGTGGGTGTGCAACCAGACTATGATTGAGGGGTGGGAGGCGGAGAGGCATGAGGTGCTGGTGGAGAGGTGTAGGCGGTCGTCTGGGGGGGAGAGGGTGGAGGAGGTGGAGTTTCCGTATGATATCGGGTTTTTCGAGAATATGAGCCAGGCGATGGGGACGAGGAATGTGTTCAAGTGGCTCTGGCCTTTTGCTGGGGGCCCGACGGTTGGGGAGGACGGGAAAGGGACCGGGTGGGAGTGGGAGGAGAATGGGTTCAATCCGCGAAAGGGCATGTGGCCTCCCCTGGACCCGGAGAAGGCGAGGAGGGCTGCTGCCGGTGTGGGATGGCCGGGGAGAGGGGTGGAGAGGGAGGGATGGGGGCAGGAGTGGGAGAGTCCGGAGGAGGCGAAGAGGGCTTTTGAGGAGAGGCAGAGGGAGGATTGGGAGAGGAGGAAGGAGAGGGGGAATAGGTGGAAGAGCGGGATCGTGGCTGAGTTGGAGGAGGAGGATGAGCTCTACGATGTCGAGTACGAGGGGGTGGAGAGCGATTATGAGGAGGGAATGGACGGAGAGCCGGGGTGGACAAATAGTGATGGGGACAGGCTCAGGGATTATGGGGTTGATGAAGACCTGGAGGACGAGGATATCATAAGCATTGATGCGGATGATGACATACCGCTTGGGGAGCTGTTGAGGAGACGGAAGGTGGTGGGTACGGATGGCGGTTAGCATGAGCTCTGGTGCAATTAATGCAATCAACTCTCTGAACAGAAATGACTTCACGACTGACAGTCTAAACATAAAGACAGGTCATAACTTCGCATCGCAGTCTACATGAAGTGTTCTAACCCCAATCAAACGTCGCTATCTGAAAGCGTCATGACATCAAGCGTAGCCGCCAAAGAACACCTATACCGCCGACACTCTTCTCTATAACAAAAGGTCTACCAATCATCCTCGTCGTGCTGCTTGTTCGCCATAGCATTCTTCCTGGCCAGCAACGCCTCAGCCAGTCCGCCCGCCATACTCGGTGTCGGCGTGTTGCTCCTGCTACTATCAGAACCACCATTCAGACTCATGCCCGAGTCGCGCGGCTGCAGCGCCGCCGGTTTACGTCCCGCCGCGGGCCTCTTGACCGGCGGCTGCGGCGGCTGCGGCTTCGCTCTGGCACCGTTCGCTGCTGGCGGGGGAGGTGGAGGCCTCGGCGCGACGACCGGGGGCGGCGCCTGTTCTTCCACGTATGCGGCGGGAACCCAGGCCTGGCCGGCGCCGGATTCGGGTTTGGCTAGCCACCAACCTAGACATGGATGTTAGAATACGGGCGGGCGACTCTACGGCCTTGGGGGGGGGGGTTTACCGTTGTTCTCCTTCTGCACGATCTCGATCATCTGTCCTGCCTTGATGGACATCTCGTTCTCTCTCTGGCCTTGGAAGTCGTATAGTACCTTGGCCATGACCTTGGCTTTGGCAGGAGGCGCAGCTGGAGGAGGCGGAGGGGGCGCTCGTGCGGCAGCGGAGTTGCTGTGCGCATGGGTTTGTTGGTGTGGCCGTGTATGTGAGGGGACAGTGAAGCCCGACGCAGCCGCGCTGGCCGGCACAGGCTGCTGCAGCGGACGGGCAGACGAGACAGCGCTAGGTGGTTGCGGAACGGCGCGCCCGCCGGAAGCTGCTCCGGGACGCGGTTGGGCTCGAGCGTGCGTGTTCCGCGCGGGCCTACCGCCTGGACCGCCGGGCCTGATAAGCTTGCCCCGCGTGATTGGCCGTGGGGGCACTGGCTTGCCCTTGGGCGTTGGCCGGGACACCGAGTTCGGCGGCTCTCCTTGTTGCGTGTGGATGGCATGGCTCTTGTAAAAGTCCACGGGCGTCGGCGCATCCTTCAGCACCTTTACCAGCTGCATCTTGCCGGGCTTCTTGGCATACTCGATGGAGTCGGTGATCTTGAGGTTGAACCCGCCGGGCATCACCCTCTGCATCTGGGTGAACATTTCCGTCTTGAGCACGCAGTTCAGCAGAGGGTCGGCTTCCTGCGGCGATCCGATGCCGAGCGAGAACCAGTCGTCGCGGCAGGTAGATGCGCTGATAAACTTGATATGCCCCAGAGGGAAAGACCGCTCGACCACGATCTGCACTTGATTCTGATGCAGCATCTGCGCGATGATGTAGAACTTGCTGTTGGTCACCACGATTATACGCGGGCTCGCTTTGCTGGATCGTCCAAACTTGGCCTCGAGGATCTCGCCACGGCAGGAGAACACCGTCTTCTCGTTGCTGCCGATGCCCACCGCGCTGCGAATGTGCGACCCTGGGCCGGTGCTGGCGTTGATACCCAGGTAATCGCCCAAAAACCGCCGGGACCCGAGGATACTCATTCTCCGTCTTTCCTTGCGACCCCCAAGTATCCTGTGGCCTTGGTCCCGAAGCTGAAGGTACTCGGCACCGACACGCTTCTTCCTCCAGAACCGCTGGATACGGGTTGCAGATTCGGCGCGGTAGGCAAGGTACGCACGCCACATGCGCTGGATTCTCGTCGCCATGTTGTGCCAGTACCTATCTCTCATATGCTCCAGAGCGAACAGCGTCTCTGGCGACTTGATGAATGCCTTGCTGACACCCATCTGCCACTCTTCTTGAGGGATACTCGTATCCTTGAGGATCTGCTTGACAGCGGCCTCGTACGTGCCCGTCCACGTGTACTCACCAGCATACGACGTCGCGGGGGAGAGCAGGAAGAATCGATCCACAAACTTCTCGAACGACTGACGGTACGCAAAACCTGCGCGCCGGATGCGCACGTTCTCCTGGAGACCCAGGTACTTGATCTGATGGAGCACATTGGGAACGTTGTACTCGGTAGGCGACTTGTTCTCGTTGGGCTTGATAGTGCGGATATACGACGGCTGGCACTTCATCAACGTCTCAACCAGAGCGTTTGCCGATGCCTTGATCCTATCACCGGCGGTTGGCGGCTGCTTCCGGTTGTCCATGTCGACTTCTGCGGGGAACAGCGTGTGCACGAAGCGGTTCTGGCTCACCGAGAACAGGGTCAACAGCCCCTTCAGGAGCTGGTCCTTGTTCTTGTCTGTAATACCGTCCACAGTGTACGTCACGTCGCCGGCGTAGTGCTTGATGATGAAGTTTCCTTGACGCGGCGTAAGGTGGGCGTTGGACATGCCGTTGATGCTCTGCATGAACGTCCGGTCGCACGCAGCAGGATCCGCATGTGCAGTCTTGGTCGCGTCCTTCATGGCAGAGAAGATGCCCGGCGGCCGGACCTGCTCGATCAAGTCGCACACAACCTTGTTGTCGAAGTACTTGATGGGCGTCCACTTGATCTGCTCCCTCGCATATTCTTCTTGCTCCGCCTTCAACGTCAGTTGGATGAAGATCTGCTGCAGTTTCTCGTTGACGTAGTTGATGCACAGCTGCTCGAAGCTGTTCTTCTCGAAAATCTCGAAGCCGTAGATGTCGAGGATGCCGATCGAGTTGGTCGTCGCTTGCCGCGCCCTCAGCGACTGATTTATCCGCTCCACGATCCAGTCGAAGAGATTGTTGTAGAGCGCCTTGGCCAGCGCATCCCGCGTCGCTGTTGCCTGGGCCACGTTGGCCGGAGACTCGATGACCTCGCCGTTTCTTGGCGTCAGAATACGGATCGTGATGCCGTCGATCAGCTGTTTCGGGGTGACTTCTAGGAGGTATGCCAGGAATTCCACGACCGACTGGTCAGCCACCGCAGCGTATCCGTCGTCGCCTTCGCGGAACACGATGTTGCCCGTCCAGAGGATGGCAGCCAGTATGCGGAAGATGTTGTCCTGCTCTGCTTGTGATAGTCCAATGATCTTCATAGCATTTAGCGTGTCCTGGAAGTCGGCCAAGTCGTCGATGCCGTCTACGCTCAGACACTTGGACCGACTCGTGTAGATGTATGTTTCCGGCGTCTGTACGCCAAAGTTCTGTCGGTAGTTTTGCGACGCCCCCTTGGTGAACTGGTAGAAGATATGGAAATTCCGCTCGTTCACGATCTGACCCGTCACCCTCGTCTTCTCGAGCAGGTAGTTGGTGATGTCCGCTCCCACGGGCTCGCCCTGGGTGTTGAAGTGTATCTGGAGGTACTTGCCGAAGCGCGACGAATTGTTGTTCCGCAGCGTCTTCGCGTTTCCAAACGACTCGAGCAGAGGATTCGTGGCCAGCACCATGTCCTTGATCTGCTTGATGTCGCCCGAGTCGCCTCCCGACACATCCGCGATGTACTGCATGATGCGCTTCGCGGCCTCGGTCTTGCCTGCGCCGGACTCGCCGGAGATGATGACGCACTGGTTATCTTTGTACGCCTTCATGTTGTAGTACGACGACTCGGCGATGGCGAAGACGTGCGGAGGCATCTCGAGCCTGTTCTTTCCCTGGTAGCTCCGGAGTACCTCGTCGGTGTAGATGCCGAGGTCCCGGAAAGGATTGACCGACACCAGCACATGGCCGATGTATGTGTATATCTCGGCGCCCTCGAATCTCTTCTTCAGGTTCTCGTTGATGGCTTCGTTCGAGACCTTGCTCAGGAGGGTGAGGTCGGACACTCCTATCTCCTTCTTCTTGGTCGTCTCGAACGTGGCCTTCTTCGGCTTGGGCTTTCCGCCGCCATGAGCACCCCCGGCCGCGGAGGCTTCGGCTCTGGCGGCCTTGTCTTTTGCGCGACGCGTTATACCCTATGCAGACCTTGTTAGAAGGGGGCAGGGTGGTCGCATTGCGAGCTGCTCTTGTGCGGCTTACCATGATTCGCGCCCGCTATGAATAAGGAATAGAAGAGGAAATCGGGGGAACGTTAGGGCGTGGAGCGTCGCTGAACAGGTCTAATGCCTCTTCGTGCCAGGTCAGTGTCTACCTGAGCAATTCGGGAGGCGCGGGTTGAGAGAAGTTTTGCTGGTGTTTGCTGGATGAGGACGTAACACCTTGTTGCTTCGCCTCGGTGGTGCCTGACTGATAGCGTCTCAATGTGGGGTTGACTTGTTCCAGAAGGCGTCAAATCGGGAGCAGCACAGCCACAGTTCTCCAGCCACTATTTTGGGTTGTCGGGTTTAGCGCCCCCCTGGGGCTTCCCTTCTTCGGCTCCAGTTTCATCACCATGACACTGCCGGCAACGGAAGCTAGGGGTACGTACCGCAGCCCCCGCCATCTTTACCGCAACCGTCCACGGCCCGGCCTAGGCCCAAAGTAGATCGTTCCCTTTGCAAGACACGGCGTCCAAAAGAGAGACAGTCGTATTTTACCGCCCGTTCCTGCAGTGAAACAGCCGCAAACGCTCGTACGAGACGATCTTTCCGACAAGAACTGAAGAAATAATGGCTCATCAACAACGCTGAATGCCAGATGTCCACTGGAGTTGACGAATCGGCTCTCGTATTCCTGTTATTCTGGGAACATCCCCGACAGCTAAGGAATAAGGTGGCGGAGTTGGCGGGGCAGCGACCTTGGTTGTTGAAAAACAATATAATGTGTCGTATGCAGCTGTCTAAGGGGCCCTAGGGCTGCGTCATCTCCAATTCATTCAGTTGTATTCGCGTATACGCATTCTCATATATTTCCCTCCGCTTCTCATTCGGGACCGGGAAGCAAGCTGTTCACCGATTGACCTGCACTAGAGCATCCTTCTTATTAGCTTCCCTCGACCCTTGACACTGCAGGAACGCCGTCTGTCAAACCACCCCGCAGGCATCGTCATCATGGAGCAGGTGAAGCAATTCCTCCACCTCGGCAACAACAAGCAGACTCCCACACCGCCCACGGACGAGCAGCTATCCGCGCTACGAGAAAAGTACACCAAAGCCGGCCAGGGCCACGTATTCACCTTCTATGACTCCCTCTCCACCTCTGATAAAGCCGCCCTCTACGACCAACTATCCCTCTTCGACCCTTCCTACATCACCGAGCTCGCCTCCAAGGCCCTCGCGCCCCCAAAGCCCAGCAGCGATGGCAAGTCCGAAGCCGCCCTCGAGCCCCTCCCTGACTCGGCCCGCGCCAGCATAATGGACTCGTCCGCCTCCGACATCGACAGGTGGTACGGCGCCGGTCTTGACCTGATCGCAGCCAACAAGGTGGCTGTCGTGCTCATGGCCGGCGGGCAGGGCACGCGGCTGGGCAGCTCCGATCCAAAGGGGTGCTACGACATCGGCCTCCCGTCCCACAAGTCCCTCTTCCAGATCCAGGCCGAGCGCATCCGCAAGATTGAGCAGCTGGCCGCCGCCAAGGCCGGCGTCGACGCCGCCTCCGTCTCGGTGCCGTGGTACGTCATGACGTCCGGTCCCACGAGGGGTCCCACCGAGAAGTTCTTCCGGGAACACGGGTTCTTCGGCCTGCGCGAGGAGAACGTCTTCATCTTCGAGCAAGGGGTGCTGCCGTGCATCTCGAACGACGGCAAGATCCTCCTCGAGTCCAAGTCGAGGGTCGCAGTCGCTCCCGACGGGAACGGGGGCATCTACAACGCGCTGGTCTCGTCGGGAGCGATAGAAGACATGCGGAGGCGCGGGGCGCGGCACATCCACGCCTACTGCGTGGACAACTGCCTCGTGAAGGTGGCGGACCCGGTGTTCCTCGGCTTCGCGGCGGAGAAGGACGTCGACATCGCGACCAAGGTGGTGCGGAAGCGGAGCGCCACCGAGCCCGTGGGCCTCATCCTCCTGAAGGATGGGCGGCCGGGCGTGGTGGAGTACAGCGAGATCGACAAGGCGACTGCCGAGGCGGAGGAGGCGCCCGGGAAGCTCAGGTTCCGGGCGGCTAACATCGTGAACCACTACTACTCCTTCCGGTTCCTCGAGACGATACCGATCTGGGTGCGGGGCCTGGAGCACCACGTCGCGCGGAAGAAGATCCCCTACGCCGACCTGGAGTCCGGGGAGACGGTCAAGCCCGAGAAGCCCAACGGAATCAAGCTCGAGCAGTTCGTGTTCGACGTCTTCCCGCAGCTGGAGCTGGAAAAGTTCGCGTGCATGGAGGTGCGCAGGGAGGACGAGTTCAGTCCGCTGAAGAATGCCAGGGGCACCGGCGAGGACGACCCTGATACCAGTAAGAGGGATATCATGGCGCAGGGCAAGAAGTGGGTGCAGGCTGCGGGCGCGCTGGTGACGAGTGAGGATCCCGAGGCCGGGATCGAGGTCAGCCCTCTGATGAGCTATGTGAGTGCACCATGTGGGACAATCATTCTGTGCAAGAATGCTAACTTTTCTTGATAGGGAGGCGAGGGTCTAGAAGGCCTGAAGGGAAAGGAGATCAGAGCGCCGGCGATTATAGAGGTTGAGTCAGAGTGAAGCAGTGGGTGGTGTTGACTGCAGTATTGTACGTTTGAAAGGATTGGAACAGGCATGGCGTTACGTTACTGTATGCATGTCGAAGGATGGTTACATGCACAAAAATGGCAGCTCCAGACGTCTAGCTTGAGACTCTCGAATTACAGCAATCGCCTCAGCCGAGGCTCCCTAAGAAACCACATCTGTTCTCCGGGACAGTAGTCTATATCTCTAAAAAGCCGCAGTAGTGGTCGCTCAGACATCGCTCCCAAAAATCGGACTGTGAAATCGCCATCCCACCTCACGCGCTATTAAGATAACTCAGATAGCAGTTCCACCCAATGCTAATCACATTCACAAATAACACCCTGTGGTGCAGCGGGACGAACTTGAAGTTGACGAGCTGCACGAACGGCCAGATCATGTAGTTGGTCAGCAGGGCGGGCTTGTAGCTCTTCTCGAGCTTTTCTTGGGGGGAAGTGCCCTCCAGCACGGCCATGCTGCTGAGGAAGATGCCGATGAAGGTCGGCGCGAAGACGCCCTGGTCCAGCGCGACGCGGGCGAGGATCGTGCTGTTGGCGCTGCGCAGGTTGACGTTGCGTTGGAGGAACTTGAACCAGGTTGTCGCTGCTGGTCCGAAGATTGCTGGGAGGGACATGTCAGGTAGGGAAAAGGGGTGAGATGAGGGAGGAATGAATGGAGATGTGCATACTGCCGCCGTAGAGGGCCATGCGGCCTGTCCGTGCTAGGTCATGGTTCTGAAAGCCTTTCTTCTCGACGAGTTGTTGCGCGGTTATGTCGCCTACTGCGAAGAGGACTGAGGTGGTGATGGATTGGGTGAGGAGTGGCCGCGCCGCGAGGCGGGCTTGGTACCAGCCGAGCATCTGTGAAGTAGTTGAGAGGCCGCGCTTGGAATGAATCGACGCCCAACTCAATAAGAAGCCGCGCAGAACGGAAATCCGCAACTGGCCAAAGATGTTTAATCCCTTTTGAAGCGCGTTCAGACTTTTCTTGTGAAGTTGTGCCCTTGTCGGCTTTGTTGATCTTGTGGCATATGATGTCAGTGGATCTGTACCCTGGGTCTTGACATCGGTTTGCAACTCACCCTGACTTGTTGGTGAGTGTGGCCGGACCCGAGAAAGGCTGGACTATGATCAGTCAAGTCACGGATCACGGTCCCAACTGATTTCATACGTTGAACACAGTACCGGTTTGGTTTCCGACGCAGAAAATAATCAGTGGCAATGCTCGATGTTGCGGTGAGATGTACCCCTCGCTTTAAGGTAAACAGCGACGATTGTTCCTGCGTTAGGCCGCAATGGGATACTCCGCTGTTGATTTTCAGGGGTCTAAAAGTCTACCAGAGAGCAGTTTAGACTTGGGCTTCACTGACCACCGGACATGCTCATGTCCTTACGAGTATCCTCTGATGTCGACCATTTTAGTTTGGCCATGTTGGTATATTTTGAAACTCTTCGTACAATTACAGAATATATGTCTAGTCCTCCAGCGGGATTGGCTCGACATACGCAAAATTCTCGTCGTTGTCCACCATGGTGATGCCGCCATGATCATCATCATCTTCGCTCTCATCCGTGTCATCGTGTCTCTGATAGCTCGCGACTGACGAATTATCTGGCGTCGCTATGCCAGAAAGAGAAGCGGTCGGTGTGTACGGCGGAGGACTTGGCTGAGACTGTGCCGGCTCAGCTTTGCTCAGCGCGAGGTTCCGTACCGAACCACTGTACTTGGTGTTTGAGTCCTCCATCACAAACTTGGACGCATCTGGCACTCCTGACGCTTCCCTGCCAAGTTGGGCATGCGCCGGTTGGTGAGAGGCTGCCCACAAGGGATCAAAGTCTGCCACCAAGGATTCCGACTGCGTCCTCATGACTGCAGCTCGTGGTCTCCTCTCCTCAGCACCCCTAGTTGTTGGCGGGGAAGTTGACATGATGGCTGCAGAAGGAGACCTTTCGGGCAAGGGTGGCGGCGGTTTGCTCTCCTCCGAGATATGCAAATCGTCGAGCTGTATCAATGTCCCCGTGCGACCAAGGTCAGCATCTTGCAGGCGGATCTCATCCTCGTCCTTCGTGATCGTGCCATCCGTTCCCTTGATGTCCGGAAATCCGCAGCGCACAAGTATGTTCCCGATTAAGCCAGCGTATCTCAGGTGTCCTTGGACCTCCTCTGTCAAGTCCAGATTCTCCACCCCCGCGATGCCGTTGATCGCTTGCAAACCGGCGATGCCAAGCTGCATGCTCGTCGTCCTGTAAAGGAAGGCCAGGATGTAGTCGTTTTCCGAGTAGACGTTGAACATCTTCCCCGACACGACGCTCCGTATCATCTGCCAGTGGTTTCTGTCGGACGGTATCGGCGCCCCAATAAAGACCACGTCCTCAACCAGTCCAAATGCCCTTCGTTCCGCCAGTGTCTTCAGACAAGAGTAGATGACCCTCGCACCGAGGGAATACCCGATCAGCGTCACCGGCCTCTCTCCCTGCACCTTATTGATCAGCGCATCCGCCAGTATCCTCCCCGCCTTCTCAGACCTATTCTTGGCTAAGCTGAACGGATTATCCAGGTTCGACGCCACACTCAGCATGTAAGCAGGCCACAGCGCCGACCACAGCGTAGCCAGCACCGTCCGCCTCAATATCTCGCTCTTGACCATACTCCAAGCATAAGAACCCACCATGTCCTGAATACTCCGCCCCAAATCCAGCAAACAATCCATCTCATACCTCAACGCAAACACCTCACTCCCCGGCCCTAGACTCCTCCACGGCTTCGTCACATCCTCCCTCCCAGTCAACCACCCATTCACCCCAATCACAACCCTCAACCTCCTCCTCCCATCCCCATCCTCCCTCCCCAACCCTCTCCCCCACTCCTCCCCCAGCGGTATGAACCTAAAATCCTCCACCTCCCTCGCATACCGATCGACCGCCTCCCCCGTCATCCTGCCCCCAAAAGCCCCAAACAACGTCCCGACCAGCGCCCCATTCATCCAGAATATCCCCAGAAAACTCGCCACCCCGCCCAGCCCCACCGTCCCCATCAGCCCGCCCAGCGCGCCCGCGACGACGGGGGCCGCCAGCCCGCCCGTCACGCCGATCACCGCCGCGCCCGCGACGCTGGCCAGCCCGACTTTCCAGAAGCGGCTGCCCGCGTTGGCTTCCTTTCGCTTTCTTGCCTCTGCGTCGGCGGTCATGTCTGACTGGGGGGAGGGGGTGGTGCTGTTGCTGCCCTCGACCAGCGAGACGGCGATCTCCGTCTCCTCACGGACTAGGAAGGAGAGGGGCAGCTCGAGCGCCGAGGCGAGGTGCACGGCTAGCACGCGCGACTCGGCGGTGTAGTGGCCCGTGGACAGAAGCAGGAGGAGCACGGCGGCCAGGACTTCCTTCCTGTCGCGCAGGGGGATGGTGGTCAGGCGGGTTGGGATGGGGTGGTAGTGCGCCTGCAGCGCCGCGACGGCAGCTTTGCGGGCCCGCTCATCCTCCTCCTCGTCGTTGGGGCCGGGGCTGGGGGCGGTGTCGCCTAGATCGATGAGGCTCTCCCCGGGGCTGGGAGTCTGGGCGATGCGCTGGGCTCGCTTGCGCCGTTGGTCGAGGACGTGGCTGTCGTCTGGGGTCTTGAGGAGGTCTTCTAGTTTGGAGAGGATGCTGCGCCTCCATGACTGGAAGTGGGAGAGGGCTGCTGTGCGGAGGCGGTTCAGGTCCTGGGTTGATTGGGACGGGGATGGGACCTGGTCCGGGGAGGTGGGAGGTGAGAGGCCGGAGTCCTGCCGGGAGGGGTGGAAGAGGGGCGCTTCGCCTGTCCTGGTGCGCGAGGATGGGGGTGAAGGTGGGCCAGGTTGTTCCAGTTGGGATTGCATGTAGGACGTCGTCTCGGATATGAGCGTGTAGAGAGCCTTGCGTCGGGCGGGGTTGAGCACGACGAGGATGTCGCGCGGGTCGCTGGTTAGAGGCGCCATGATGTTGGCACGTTGCCTCACGGATGAACGATGAAGCACCGACGAGATGTGAAAGCAAGCTGTTGCTGCCAGTTAATGCGGATCAGTGGTGTTCTTATGGTTGAGCCGAGTTCACTCGGCAAGGCGCCTCTCTCCTCTGAGTTCCTGCTGTGCCAGGTTGAGCTTTAGGCAGCCGCTTTCGTTGGTCTGTTGGCGCTTCCCTCTGCGGCTGAGTCCAGATGCATTGACATCCTTTAGATAACCACGCCAGATCACCTTGGAAGGCCGCGTAACTCCAATACCTTCAGCGTGGATTGACCATCTGAGTACGCCAAGTTCAACCCTTCCTTCATGCCTTGGCCAGGGAGACGAGCTACCCCAAAGGTACCCTCGGCGGTGTGGGTTTCCGGTAGACTATGGCTGCTCCGGCCTCGACCCCACATTTCCGCGCTCGGCCCGGACATTGTGACGTCGGCGTCGGGTGTTGCCTCGGCGTCCGACCCTTCTCATCCCGTGGCAGCATCATCGGAGGTGTCTTTCCATTGTATGTATTTACCATTGTGTATCTAATTGGTCATGCAACCCATCTAATATGCTCTCGAAATCATGCCCTGCCCTGCGCGCAGAGCTGCCGTCTCAAAGGACTACATGTGCCTCTCGGGGGTATATGCTCATTTCCAAGTCTCTTCTATAATATCGGTACTTTTCGCAAATCCATAACGCCAGCCGCTGTGCCAAATCAAGGAGCCATGCTGCAGTCCAGAAACACCCGACATCAAAACACCCTGTAGCGACTGTAAACGGCCAACCAAGCAAACCGGCTATGCAGGAACAACACAAAAGTCACAGAAAAGACAGCCTACGAATCCTCCTCCGACGTTTCGTTGTCATGCGAGTGCCAGAATTTATACTCTTCCTCCTTCATAAGCCTCTCCATATTCGCCTCGGTCAGCGCCTCTCCAGCCCCGGACCCAGGCGAGAGCTCGGGGAAAGGTCGATGTGGCCCGGGGATCTGTTCCGGTCCGGCGCCGGCGGCGTCGAATAGCTTGGCGTCCCGGCCTTGTGCGGCGAGCTCCCCGTCCGTTTCGTTCCTCGTCTTGCTCGTCGTCCGCTTGGCCGTCTGCGTCGAGTCGTTGCGCTCGACCTTTTTGCGGACCAGCTGCGTCTCTTCTGTGTCTGAGCGCGTGAGTGCCGGCTTGGCCGGGGTGTTGCTCATGGTTGGCCATTGTGGTGTTGGTTGTGATTGTAGTTGTTGCGCCTGAGAGTGCTCGAGATACTGCCCGCTGTCGATAAGTGGCAGGACGGCATCGATGGGGTGGTGACGTAGGTCATCCAGCGGTGTCTGCCGCAGATTCAGGAAATCATCGTCGTCGTGCTCGACGCAGGGGATGTCCGCGTTGTCGCAGTGCTCGCCGTCGTTGGAACAGTCCACTTCGGAGGTCTCGGACCCGTGCGAGGAGTTGTGCTTGGGCAGCGCGGGTCGTTTGCGCACCGTCGTCCAGCGGACAAGCATCTGTTCCAGTACCTTGCCCCGCACCGGCTTGGCGAGGTAGTCGTCCATGCCTGCCTTCCTGCATTTCTCTCTGTCTCCTTGGATGGCGGAGGCGGTCATAGCGACGATGGGGACGTCTTGAACGTACGCCTTGTAGGGCACATGGCGTCGCAGCAGATGGGTGCATTTATATCCGTCGATGACGGGCATCTGCACGTCCATGAGGATGACGTTCGGCTTCCGCTGCTTGCCCTCCTGCGCCGCCACGAGGTAGTCCAGCGCCTCCTTTCCGTTCCAGGCGGCTGACACGCTGAAGCCCAGCTTCTTGATTGTCTTGGTCGCTATTTGTTGGTTGATGGCGTTGTCTTCGACCACGAGGATGTGCATATTAGCCCGATCTGCATGTTTGATCTCATCCATCGACGGAGTGCCTGACGGTGTAACATTGCTGGAGATCTTCCTTTTGTGACTTCGCGAATGCTTCAAACCGTCCATCAATCCGCTGCTAGCCAGTTCGGGCGGGATATTGCTGACCAAACCATCCGGCTCGGAGCTATTGCCAGAGACAGACAGATCGGACTTCAGGCGGTCGGACAGGGGGTCGATACGGACGAGGTCGGTATCGGTGCCCGCCGGCTTCTTGAAAGGTATCCAGAATGTCACCGTAGTTCCGCTGCCGACAACAGACTCTAGCGTTATCCTGCCGCGCATCAGGTCCAGCAGACTCTTGCAGATGGTAAGACCAAGGCCAGTTCCACCAAACTTCCTCGCAGTCGACGCGTCTCCTTGGCTGAAAGGAACGAATAGGCGCTTCCTCACTTCTTCCTCGATGCCGATGCCGGTGTCTTCGATCACGAACCTGATCTCGATCTCGTCTTTCGTCTCCGACTCTTTAAAGACTGAGAACTTGACGTGGCCCTGATTAGTGAACTTGATACTGTTCGTCAAGAGGTTCGTAATGATCTGCCTAACGCGGCCTGGATCACCCATGACAACCAGATCATCCACGATGTCGTCTGAGATATCAGACGAGAAGTCCAGGTTCTTCCGCTGCGCCGCGAAGCCGAGCATCTTGTTGACGTCTCGGACAATAACCGACAGCGAGAACTGGACTTCTTCGATATCCAACCGGCCCGACTCCACCTTGGAGAAGTCCAGGATATCGTTAATGACAGTGAGGAGTGCATTGGCAGAGCGGTAGATATTCTCCGTAAACTCCCGCTGTTCCTCGCCGAGATCCAGGTCAAGCAGCAGCTCCGCCATGCCGATCACGCCGGTGATCGGGGTCCGGATCTCGTGGGACATGTTGGCGAGGAACTGGCTCTTCAACTTGCTGGCCTCTTTTGCCGCCGCCTCGCTAGCCACAAGCTGTTGTTTCTCTTGCGCCTGTCGCGAGATATCGGCTTCCTTGGACTTCAGCTCAGTCACATCCCTGATCACACCGATGACGCCCTCGACTTTCGAGCCCCGGACCAGGGCATCTTCGCCCTGTGCGCCGATAGGAAGGAAGCGCGTCGTATAGAATCGTCCGTCTGCTTTTGTGGTCAGTTGCTGGGCCCTCGATGGTGGATACTGTCAAAATCGCGGCCAGAGAGCTTACCAAACTCGTCGTCTTGCAATATTTCAGTCGGATAACCCGCCAGTATGGTCTCGATCGGTCCAAAAAATCGTTGTTGCCGTTCAACTGGTGCTTTGGACACCTTCGAAAAGACCTCGTACATGTCTCGCCCTCCATACCAGCGGGGACCGACGTCGTGCCCATCGATAGCCTCTTCCACCATGGCCCCTTCCAGCAGTGTAACCCTGCGTCGGGTGTCGACCTGAAAGACGGTTACCTGAGCGTGGGATATGACGGTCAACAGCTGCTGCCAGGTCCGCTCAACCTCCCGTCGACTCTCGATGGTCTCGTGCGCGTCGGTGCAGGTGCCCAGCCACCTTTCGATCTTTCCCGTCTCTTTCGATCTGAAGGGCAGCGCCCGGACGAAGAACCAGTTCCACTTGCCGTCCTTGCTGCGGTACCGGTACTCAGTCTGGAAAGGCTCGCCCGTGTTGAGCGACCGCTGGAACAATCTTTCCGACTCTGCAATATCGTCGGGATGGACGCCTCTCGTCCAACCCTCTCCCACCGATGCTTCCGGTGTCAGGCCCGTATATTCATACCACCGTTGGTTATAGAAGTAAGGTGTCCCTTCAGGCGTAGTGATCCAGACAAGTTGCGGCATGGTGTCGCATATGGTTCTGAACTGCTCCTCGTCCTTCTGCTGCACGCGGTCGATCATTTGCTCTGTATGAGTCGATGCGGGTGCAACAGCAGGGACTCGGTCCGTCGTCCCAGCCACCGACTTGTCTGACGTCGACTGCGAAGGCGGCGATGTCCTCGTCTTGATCTCGGTAAATGTAAGGTTGAAGTAAGTATGTTCGTCGTTGATCTGGAATGTAGTGATGACAACATTCGCTCGGTATTGATTTGCAGCCTTGTTTGCTCGAGGTGTGGAATTGGACGACGGCCTGCTGGCATCCTCCTTCGTAATCTGAACCTCGACGACGCCAGTGGGACCAGGTCGGTGGCTGACTCTCGCAGGAAACTCGAGACCTTGTGTGCTTGGGATGTTATTTTCGCCATCCGGGTCCGGTCTGTCGACAACTTTCCTCTTGTGTGTATCCTTCCCGGTGTTAGACTTTGGTATTAGCGAATCCAAGTATCGTTCCCAATCAAAAGGCACGAGCTGACCGCTCTCTATCACCTCAATGCCGAGCTGCGATAGCGTTTGTCCGCGAACGTGGTCGAGCGCTGCCATGTCCGTCTCTTCAGCCGACTCTTGGACGATACCGAGAAGCCGCCCCATTGCTCCATTTGCCAAAGCTATCCTCTTCAGGCTACTCAGGACCAGAAGAGGGACGGGGAGTAACTGCATCGCCGAGAAGGCGAGTTGTCCTTGTTGCATGTCGGGTGTTGACGGCCGTAGGGACCGCGTGGAGGCTGCGGCAACTCCATAAGGGGCCATGCTCGGTTCGCTTCCAGGCTTAGGAGCTTGAGACGCGGACGTTGATGGAGACTCTTCGACATCAGTGCTCGGTGAGGAGTGATCAACAGGATGGATGAAGCTGTCTGGGAGCTCTGGCGAGGTCGTTCTCCAGCAAGTCTCAAGTCGCGGTTCCGGCTCATCTCGATCTCCCAGCGCCGGTTTCGTCATATTCCGCGGTTCTTCCGTGTCCGGCCTGGTGCGTCGGTCTGGGGTTACGGCGCGATGGTCGTGCGTCGTGGCGGATATCTCATCGGGGAGCATGTCGCATCTCCGATGGCACTAACAGCATCGGCACGGGTGTATTTCAGGGGCGAATCGCGAAACCCTCGGGTACCGATAGACTACCAAGACAGGTCCAAGCAGAGGATGGTGACTAGAGGAAGAGTGGTGCTGTGTGGTGGTTGGTGGGAAACGGCCATAGCCCGGCCAAAGGAGAGTGTTTCTCAGACAGAGCTCCTGTGGGTAACTTGAAGATGATACTCCACGTGAGGTCCTTGCTGTCATCGAACGTGTAGAAGAAAGATCACCAATAACTTATGAGACAAGAAGAAGTCTATAATCATAGACACGAGGGCAAGAATTTGAGATGATACCCTGAAGATCCCTTGTGTGAACAAGCGGAGTGCGTCAGGTTCTAGATCGTCCAAGCCCAGGGGAACATATGTGCGTGGGACGAGGAGAAAAGGGCTGAGGCTAGTCTGTACCTCAGGTACGTGTACAGAAAGTCAGCGAGGAGGATGTGGGTGTAGTGTAACCTAAGGGGGACCGTAAACGAGCCGGTCCCTGTGTGCCAGGGTTGTGACCAATGACTAACCAGAGCTTTCTGGCGGTGGCCACAGCTTGTCGTCATAACCCGACCTTTAAAGTCGGGGTTGTGAGCGGACAGTTGGCCTTGTGGAAACGATCAGCAGAAGGATACCAAAAGGGTCAGTTAGTTCCCGGCACTCTCTGAAAGCTCTGAACGCCTAGAAAAAAAACGGGTCGCCAAATCAAACCGTATGCCCCCTTCGCGTTGACAGAAATCATTCTATGTTGCACTGGTGTAAGATGACGAAATGGTCCTGCAGACGTTGAACCGCTTTTGGACGCACTCCGTTCCGTGTGGCTGGACCATCTCTATCTGGTTCCCTTTGCGTAGGGGTCCTTCGTGCATGAGATCACAGCAGGACAGGTCCGACGAGGACCCCTAAAAGCTCTGCCGAACGACAGCAGCAGGATGTCATGAAGACAGTGCCAGTTCCGGCAAGCAAGGTACCTATTGTGGAGCCGGACGACAGGACGTCGGTCGTCCGATGAATCTTTCGGGTTTGGAATCGAATGGGAATCTCAATTTGCCGATCTCCTCACGGAGTCCATCATTGACCTCGCGATGCATGCAGAATATCACTTCACCATTCATACAAATGTCACAATTTGCCAACAATTTGGAGAGGACCGGTAGTTCACTGTCAACATCGCAGCGCCATTGATCTTGAGGCGGAGAGCGGAGGAAACTCCGTGCATTCTGCCGTCTGGTGTGTCATGCCACAAGAACTCCCAACGATCGAAAAGTCAAATCCCCATCTCCGCACTGGACACCTAGCTATACGTCATAGTTAGTAAGCAACGGTACACAGTAAGGGTCTTCCGCACCGGGTGGCGGGCGTCATCCGGGAATGGAAATCAAGCCTTTCAGGGCTCTTTGGTACCTCGCTCGAAACTTGTCTCGGTACATGTCCGCAATGTCGGTAACGCTCATTATCGTACGACGATGATGCACGGCCAGGACGGCGCAACCACTACGTAGCGTCCAGGACCCTGAAAAACCACCACATGAGATCTGTATCCGTGCATCACAAATGACGGCCCCGGGCCTGCCAGGACACCTTGGCTTGATGTGGTCCATCCAGGGATTGCATTCCGGGTATCAAACCGCTGTCTAGAACATTTGATGGTCCGAACTCCTCTGCGGTCCCTCTGCAATCTTCATTTAGAATTGTCCTTCAACTTGCCGCATAGCGAGCAAGTCCACCACTGCCTCTCCATGTGCGTACCGCAGTACGAACACTGCCATGTCACCGGCTTGGGCTTTGCCGGAGCCGCAGAACTCTCCGCCAACCCTCTGCCGCCACTTGCGCCAGTTCGTTTCGACGCCGGACTGTTGGTCAAGTCGACGACAGCTTGCGGCCGCTTGGCCGGTTTCTGCATTTGTCTTGTTTGCTCCTCGCTCCTCTCGGTCCCACAAGCGTCGCAGCACAAGTAGTTCGCTGGATTGCGCAGGGTACAGATGCCACACTCCCACTCGTCCGTCGGTCTCTCCGGTGGCCTAGTCGCGAGGGGAACAGCTGGAGGCGTTCTTCTTGACGAGGCACCTTGGCTTGGCGGTTTGTTGCTCAGTGATTGTGCAGGTGGTTTGCTGGCCTCTACCGGCCCTGCCATTACAGCACCGCCTCCGTTTCCCTCTGGGTGCTGTTGACTTGGCGGAATGTATGAGCTTCCATACTTCGCCTTTTCGTCCTCCTGCACAAGCTCCCAAAGCGCCTGTGCTATGGCCGCGTCGTTGGCGGCATCCTCCTCCGCCTTGGTCTTGAAGCCATTCCGCGACGCCGCATCCGATATCTCCCGGATCTCCTTCTCGTCGTGGTCGGTGTTTCCGCACCCCTTTAGTGTGCGGTTCCTCCGCTCAATAGCCTCGACGATGACCTTCCGGATATCCTCGCCAGGTCGCGGGCCGGCACCACCTAGCCTTTGCCCCGAACCGGCCGAGAGAACGCGGCGCTTCTCTGCGGCGGCGCGAGCCAAACGCCTGGCTTCGTGCATCGGAATCTGGCCTCTGCCGCCGAGCCGGTGTCCCTCCGATAGGAAACCTTCGCCAGTGTAGCCTTTCCGGACCAGAGCCTCGTGCTCGTCCCGTAGCTGGTTCCATAGTGCGTGAAACTTGCCATCGTGCGGTCCGTGGACGATGTGAGATAGCTCATGGAGCATGGTATCCACGACATCCTCTTCGGGCATGAACTGAGTGCGATCGCCTGGGTAGCGTAACCGTATCAAGATCTTTTGGCCTCTGTTCACATTCAGGCCTACACAGAGATCAGCGGCTAGATCTCAGACATGCACGCGGAACTCAAAAAAAGGTACCTAATAAATTCTGCTGATCTGGGTAGAACTCGGCCAGCTCCTTGACAGTCCATCCCCGCGCCCTCATGATAGGCTTGACCAGGGAGGCGATCTTCTTTAGCGTGTGCAGGGCATCCTTCTCGCGGGGAAACTCCTTCAAGTGGGAGAATGATAGCACGCAAGGGTCGTGTTCTCTCATGGTTCCGGTCAGAAATGGACTTGCGATGGTGTAGTGCGATGCGTCGTCTCAGTCAGAGAAGTGCACGGAGTTGCTGTGGGAATGGTAACGGTTACCGCAATCACAAAGTCGCCAAAGGTCATCAACAAGGGGTGCTGCGAACCGAAGAAGAGAAGTGAATGAGGTACCCAAGACCAGCCTGGCCATAAAACGAAGTGAAGAACAGCCAACGAAGCGTCTAGAATACGGACATTGCACACGTAAGCATGAACTATTGAGATGAAGTTCGCGACTCGCAGCCTGACGTTGCTCGCCGCAGTTGCCTGTCACTTCGGATTTGCCCCTCAGGTGCAGCGCCACCGAACCAGCGCTGGAGCTGCTCCCCGCACTACAGAACCCCAAGCTACCCTATAGAAACTTGGCAAACTCTAAAAAGTTGACACGTCTCTGCCCAAACCTGAGATGCCTGCAAACACCAAACCTGCAAAAAGATGCAAGGCGAAGTGCAAAAACATTGACCCCGACCTGATTTGCACAGATAACCTTCCGATTTCCGAGTTGACACTGGAGTCGGACGCGCTACTATTGCGCCACGAGGCCAATTCGGTTGTTGAGCAATCGCCTCGTTGTTGACTTCTTATGGGTTCGGGTGCTGGCAGCGAGGCAGGCACGATGTGGCCTGGTTAAGGCTGGGAAAGAGCAAGGTGAGAGAACGGCACGCGAAAGTGCAAGAAAGACCCACTGTGCTATATCTGGACTTTCACCGAAGCTCAGCACTCACTGGTTTGGTGCTCTTGCTCCAGCTTCCCTTCGGCAATGTCCTCCAGCAGGGAGTGCCGGCGTATTAGCATCGCATGAAAGCTTGCACAGGTCACTCCCTGATCGACGACGACGATCTCCAGCTTGCGCGTACTCGCGGGATAGCGCATCCAGTGTTCACGGTTTGTGCTTGTCCAAGGGGCCCGACCGAGACTTAAATCCTCACCTGCTTTCCAACAGAAGTCTGCTGTACCACTTATTGAGCTGTTCTAATAAACGTCACGCTTGTGCTGGCTTCTCCAATGCGTCTGCAGTCTACATTCCTAGATGTCATAAATGGTAGGATACACCGCACGTGATGGGCGAGACGGTTTCAATCTCGCCAACATCCGTTAGGGCTGGTTTCAAGTGAACGAGCTTCTCCAACAAGCGCCTGAGTGATTGGGCGATGCGTTGGCAGCGTTGGCCCACGCAATCTGTCACACTCACCTTTGCCAACCCTCGGAGGGCCAACAGCAGCGAATTGTTACCGTGTTACCGCCGGTTTGCTGGCCTCGGCATGGTTGTCCGCCCGTTGTTATCCAACGTCGTTGGTTTCGAGATCTACGGTTACCATACACAGCGGTGGATCTCTCTCGCGGCGTATTTAAAGTGCCCATTAATGATCGACCGGCCACATGTCTCGACTCCCTGCCAGCGAGGCTCAGATAGACTGCGACCCAAGCAACACCAAGCTTCGCCCAATCCCCTGCATCCCCGCGCTTGGCCTTGCAAGTGCCGTGCTTGGTGCGGCCTCTCCCTTCCTGTTCGAGCCTCGATGCCTCGTTTGCCCTTCATCAACAGACCCAAAACGCAACGCTTGGCTGTGTCTCCTATATACCCTTGCCCCGTCATGATAGGCTCTTTTCCTACGACTGCGGATCTGTCACTGTGAAACAATCTATTCTAATGGTCGTAATGCATAAGATGGGCCGTCAGTTGACCAGACCTCGTCCGACTCCGGTCCAACCTCCATGTCTTGGCTCTTTATTCTCTTCTTTCTCTCCTTCGAGTCTTGCGGTTGGAGCTCTCCTTCATAAACTAGTTCTGTTCTGTCGCTCCTTTTCGTAACGTTTAGTGTCTTCCCTCTGTGCTTCTGGCTCATCTCCCAGAAGCTTCCTTCTCCCCTCTGACCACCATCATGAGGCTCTCGTTGACGACCGCCGCTGTTGCGGCTTCCATTCTTTCATCAGCCGGCCTGGTGGCTGCGGCTCCAAGGGTGAAGACAAACTCCTTGGCTGCGTTAGAGATATCCGTGCTTGGCGGCACTACATTCAAGATCCACCAGAAGCCGAACGCCAACTTCCTGGCTCGCGGACGGGGACCAAGGGCGCTCGCCAAGGCGTACCAGAAGTATGGCGTGGCTATCCCGGATGACCTGCTCGAGATCGTCTTGGAGATTCTCCAGGAACTGGGGATCAATGCCCCTGGCCGAGCTGGCGGGGGGGCAGATGGCAACGGCACTGCCAATGCTGGGCAAGGTAAGTCGACCTCCTCGGCCGAGTGACAAAACGGAGGCATTCTAACTCTGAGCAGGAGAGGCTGCGGCGGTTCCGGAGGCCTTCGACACGGAGTACCTCACCCCCGTGCAAATAGGCACGCCACCACAGACCCTCAACCTCGACTTCGACACCGGGTCTTCGGACCTCTGGGTGTTCAGCAGCCAGACACCCAAGACACAGGTCACCAACCAGACCATCTACAACATCGAGGCCAGCACGACCGCGAAACTCCTGCAGGGGGAGAAGTGGAGCATCCGCTACGGCGACGGCAGCGGATCATCGGGTGTCGTGTACACGGACGTAGTCGAGGTCGGAGGCGTCACTGTCCCCAACCAAGCCGTCGAAGTCGCGACCCAGGTATCCTCCTCCTTTACGCGCGACGGCAACTCGGACGGCCTCCTCGGCCTGGGATTCAGCTCCATCAACCAGGTCACCCCCACTCAGCAGAAGACCTTCTTCGACAACGCCCGGGCCGAGCTGGCCATGCCGCTCTTCTCCGCCAACCTCAAGGCAGGCGAACGTAAGCACCTCCCCCCCACCCACGCAACTCTCTCCCCGCCCTTCCCCGCACACACATCCGCTAACCTCCGGGTGTTTTCAAGCCGGCAACTACAACTTCGGCTTCATCGACCCGACCGAGTTCTCGGGCCAGCTCACCTTCGTCGACATCAACTCGACCGCCGGCTTCTGGCAGTTCACCGCCTCCTCCTTCTCCGTCGGGTCCGGCGCCGCCGTCGCGACCCCGCACGAGGCCATCGCCGACACGGGCACGACGCTGATGCTCCTCCCCTCGGCCGTCGCGAGGGCGTACTACGCCCAGGTCCCCGGGGCGGCGAACAACAGCACCGTCGGCGGGTGGGTGTTCTCGTGCCAGACGAAGCTGCCGGACTTCACGGTGCAGATCGGCGGCTACAAGGCCGTTGTCCCCGGGGAGCTGATCAACTTCGCGCCGGCGGATACGGATGACTTTGCTACCGCTACGCAGTGCTTTGGGGGGATACAGACTGGGGCCGGGTTGCCGTTTGCGATTTACGGGGATATCTTTCTGAAGAGCCAGTTTGTGGTGTTTCATGGGGGGAATGAGCAGCTTGGGTTTGCGCCGAAGCCTGTGTGAAGGACAGTTTTGGGTTGGGAGGACGGATGGAGGGACGAGGGAACCGTCCAGGGAGGTGTTTAGATGTTAATGACAACGGGGGTTCACGGTATCAATGGCATGCGTGATGTTTGATATTCGGACTGAGAAGAGTTCTGTTGAAATGTCGTGACCTTTGTTAATCTGCTGCTTCTCCCCCGGATAGACCGAGATTTCGCCACACCGTATTGTCTATCCATCGTTTGACGAAGTCACTGAAGTGGATATGCAGACGTTGATGACCATACGACAGATGGAAACCGGAAGTTTCGCGCCTCTAGCGCCGTGTTGCCATGTCGGGATTATGAAACTCCCGTCCACAGTGTATCAGTTGTCTCAGGCTAAATTTGGGTCCGACGCCGATTCTCCCTGTCGTGCACAGGCTTATCTCCGAGCTCAGTGTGGCGGCGTACTGCTCCAGCCTTCTCGATCGAAGGTCGACCTAAGACATCGTCGTCGTCTATTGGCACCCACTACCCGAGTTCCGGCCTTGTGAGAGGCTTTCGAGATCCTATGTCCATAAGTCTGGACCGGGCATGTCCGTCGTTAGTCGAGTTAAAAACCATGACCAGGAAGCATAGACGTGCCTGGGCATTCTGTTCTCTTTTGCAATTTGGCTTGACGTAGAAAAGGGCTTCCCCAGGCTGAAAGATACCCGTGGACTGGCAGTATGGTGGGGATGCTATGGTCGTCTTTCCATGGCATGTTATCAAGGTCGGCCACTTCTGTGGTTCTGCTTGTGGACGTGTGGGCTGCGATAGGAGCTGATGGAATAGATCTTTCATCGTGAGTGACTATTGGTACGAGCTATACTATACAATGGACGGCACAACTTCTTATTTCCTTGGACAGGTTTTCGTTCCTGACGCAGACGATCCATCCCAGTGCGGCGTGTACGATTAGGAAGCCAAGTTTAACTGTGGCATTCCCGGCAGCTTGTTGAGTATGCAACAGCCCAGTCTTGAATATGCCATTCGTTCAAGATCATGGTGCTCTGCTGGCATGCTCCCTGAAAGATGGACGGCTGTGCTAGGCTGGAGACCCGGCACTCTGCGGCTATGACTCTCTGCAAAAGAAGGGCTACCTTGCAGAACGGCAGACTTGACAGGTAGTGCTAGGCCGTGGAGAAGCTGCCGCATTCATGTTGTACACCGTCAAAGAAGGAAGAGGAAGAGCTGCGCGGCTGTCTGTAACACCCGTCGACGGTGTGACCTAGGCGGCTGAAAGAACTAGCATGGGAGGCCTTGTTGCTCTTCCGAGGTCTGGAATTCCGTGGAGAACCCTTGAAGCTCAAACACCACTCGGTGCAGTATTTTGCTCGACTGTTGGTAACTACCTGGGTACACACGACAACCAGCTACCTTGGCTTTGCTAACACCACATACCTGGGTATGATAGACGGCCCGGGAGGAAAGGTCAGCCCCTGGATTCAATGCACCTGGAGATCCGGTAGCTGGGGAGACCGCCAGGTCCTCAATAGTTCTCAGGTATTCCGTTGAAGGTGTAAGCTGCGGCTGGATGCGCTCCGGCATGGAGAGCATGACGCCGCGTCAGAGTCAGACACAGCAATAACCGACCAGGTTGTGCGACTAGCGAAGGCGGAACTAGAGAATCGACGTAGGATTTTGACATGAAGGCTCTCCCATCAACAAGAGGAGCGGGTATCGAGACGCGGAGCAAATTCAGGAGACATCGGTACCCAATCCTCGAGCCACAGATGCAGCAGCATTTTCTGCTCCGGCTTTGAGGGATTTCGACAGACAACAGTTGTCAGTCACGGTCAGTTGGGTTTCGGTAAAAGTTCCCAAGCTGCAGTCAGCCTGAAAGAACCGCTCGTACGCCTCACACTGGACTCGAGTCTTCTGCCGATGGTGTTGAATACGTGCCATTGGACGAGGGATAGGTGGTCGGGAAGCCAGAACAGGTCAAGGAGGTCCAAGGACAACTCAGAGCGCCACTCCCACCGGGTTATTTGCGGGGAAGGGGCGTATCCTTCGCTTGATCATTACTGCGTGTAGGTTGGGCGGCTTGTCGGCAAGGGCGCGGATAGTCGCACTTGCAGAACTGCACAGACAATTCACGTTCCTTGCATTGGACGCAACACAGTACGTGGCTCATGTACTTGGCTTTGACGACCTTGAAGGTATGAGAGGACCGGACAGAACTAGGATGAGATGTAGACATCGAGGTGACTAAGCGGCTTCACCGGAATGATCAGAATAGACGAGACGCCATCAGACTCGTCAAGTGCTCGCCTCGAGCCGATGTGCGTCGAGGAGGTCCTTCCCGGCGAGGGCTAATGCAGTAAATTGGCACTGCGGGAGCACGACAGGAGAGATGATAGGAGGACGGCGAAAATGTGCTGAATGATTCATAGGTGACAACTGTACATGCATCGTGCAGCCACTAGGCTCGGTGAAAGCGGTCTTTTTCTAGGCGAGCAATCAACAGCCAGACGCTCGCTAGGCCAGGCGACTCGACGAGTACCCGAGAGCCTCCGAAAAGTAGACCATCGAGAGTGCAACGCCCAGCTTGGAATTGTTATCGGGGGACATGATGCTGTAGTGCTAGGACGTAGCTGGAAGGACGGAAGTTCTGGAATCCTCACGACTCACCCCTTTGGTAGGTGAAGGGGGAGTACACCGGGTCCGGGGTACGGAACTCCAGAGGAGAAAACCCTCGTCCGTGTCCGTCGATACTGACCATAGCAGCCCTCGCGGCTCCTTCTGGACTGGCCCAACTGGACCGGTGAATGTATGTGGTGTGGTGGGTTGCAATGATGGACGAAGGTGGAGCAACCTGCCTTACATTATTAGACGCGCCGGATAGGTAGTTTAAGGCAGCGACGTTGCAAATGACAGCCCCCTGATATGTCAGTGACTGAGCAAGCGAGATTCGATGTGTGTGAAGGTGTGAAGACTTGCTGCCGCCCTTGTGTAAGGATGGAGACCGAAGAGATCCATATGGACCGGCATACGTGTCAGCTTGACTTGCCCCAGGGTTTGTGATAAGGTGAGCGAGGCCTGCAAAGGTCAAGAATGAATAGTGTGAGGACCACCCTCTGTGGCTGCCGTCATTTATGCAGGTGTCCTGACGCACAGCACTTTTGGGCATCTCGGATGAGGCTCCAGGAAATTCGTGTCACTTCAACGGATATGCCGCAGGGTTGTCGGAACCACGTCCCTCGTCATCAGGCTTTCCAAAGTGGCTGGTGCGAAGTGCGACATAGGGAGAAGTGCTCATTCCCCCACGACGCTTCGTCGAAGAGAGTCGAAACACTGAAGCTGAGGAAAGCCGACGCGGACTTCCCTCGAAACGGGCCAAGCAGATCTCGGGACTTCCCCAGACTGGCCTATCGGATGACCAGTGGACGGTGAGGCTAGCGGCATGACCCGGTGAAGACACTATTGGCTCATCTCGGCGAAGTTGACACAGGAAAGGGTAGGAAAACACTGCAAAAGTGCGGCAACAAGATGGCATGAATAAGGGGAGAAGGGCGGCCCGGGCCCGGATTGGGTCGTCGCGAGCCAAGCGCAGCAAAGCAGCGTCCCAGCACGTGTCATTACTGGAGCTGCTCCAGCGGCCCGGTGGGCATTCGCTGGCATCGCGTCGACTCTGCAGGATGGGGGACACATTGACGGGAGATGATGGAGTTGGGGGTGACGATGTCACAGGTGGATCAACGCGGGGAGGCGGAGAAGTTCCAATGGCCCCAGGTCCTTCAGCAGCGATCAGCTTGTCGCGATGTACCGTGCTCACCCAAGCTCTGGCCCTGTATCGGTCGCAATCAGGACGCCGCACGTAATGATACGCACAACGTACCTTTTAAAAGAGAGGCGATCATCATGTTCCTCGGTGCAGGCTGTCATACTCATGGGTGGCATTGGCAGCCAGAAAAGAAGGTGGCTCTGTGTTAAGCTATCAAGTAGCATTCGTAGACTGGCAACATCCTCAGCGATTACACCCTAGCCTACCTCGATTCAGTGGGCGAGGTAATAAAAGCAAGCTTCATTTTCGTCGTTTGGTCACACACCTGCCATGGCCGTGATCGCATTCACCGGTCCATCCAAGGTCAGGTAGATCAGCTGTCGCCAGTTCCATACACTGTCACCAAAAACCCCCCCATGCCGGATGATTACCTCTATCGAGCCTATCAAGCAGATCCCATTTTAGACTGGCCGCGGCATGACGGCATGACGATCGAAGTCGTTTTGTTAAGGTCACCTCAGCTGTGACATGCTTTATCCCATCCCGCGTGGCAACCCATCCAATGCTAGCCGCATCATCCATCATCCTTATTAACCGCCTTACCCCCAACCGTTAGCCCCCCTTACGGGACTAATTCTGGACATAGGTTCTTGCTCTTTCCCGCGTCACTCCTTTTCACCAAGGTGGCTCTCGAATAGGCGGCCAATTCACTACTATTACCCTATATCCAACCAATTATAGGCGTTGTCATATCGCATCTGAGCGATCGATCTCGGCCCAGCGCTCCGTAATAAGGCAACGGCCTTTCCCGCCGTTGCAAGGTTGGAACGAGCCCACTTGCGGCGCTGCACCTGTCCACGGCCCACCTGCAACAAAGTCCCCTGTTTTCCCTTTTCCCGCCCGCCGTACGAAAGTATACACAGTACGACGAAAGTACGTATATACAACGCTAACGTTAGCCGATTCTTTTTTCTGCTTCATCCTCGCCAGCCGCCGAGGTTGAATGCAGGGAGGTTCTTTCCGGTCCGGCGTTGCGACTCAAAAGTCTGGGTCCCAGCCCGAACACACCTCGACAGCATTTCAACAACCACCAGACTCGCGTCCACATCTACTCTCCGTGCTCGGCATTCGGGGCATTGCGGGTCGTTTTGTGTCGCCGGGAAGCCTAGATTTTACCGTGTGCAACAATTGCAGATTTCCGTCGAGTTCTCGAGGGCAATTGACGGCACACGCCAATTCAGAGATTTGCCCCTCCCGGCCACCCTCAGGGCTTGACCTCTTCTCACCTTCGCTCACCGACCAAAAAGTCTTAGGGGTTCGGCCAATTCCTCAGTGATTCCTCAGTGCCTGGCACATTCTAGTCCCCCCCTTTATTTTGCATCACTTATGATTCATTGCCGGACTGCATCAGTATATTTGCAGTGGCGCGCGGGCCCCCTTATCGGGTTCAGCTCGGCCTGATTCTGCCCAAGACTTGATTGAGTGAGGGGTGTCAAAACCTGCCACACGGGACTAAATAACTCGAATATGGGACTGTGCCACGACTAGGAAAGAGACTCACCAGAGTGGAAAGGATGCCTTCAGCTCCTAGCCTGTCCGAGGCTCCGCCAAATAACGACGAGTCTCGGAACGGTTCTAACCTGCCTGCGACCGGGAGTCCTGAATCGCAGTCCGCTCCTCCCCACGGCGGCCATCCGCACGAGCATGATCGCCACAATGGGTCAGCTTCACCGCCGGTGAGGAAGGACACCATCTCGTCCACCTCGACCACAGCCACCACCTCGACGGACGCAACCGTCACATCCAATGACACCACCGCGACCGCCCTCAGCATCGAGTCGCCTAGCCACAGCTACCATGGCCAAGCCGTCTTCTCTGCTGCAGGGGGCGACCCGATCCTCACCCCTCACCGGATCAACAGCAGCCTAAGGCCTAGTAGGCGGCGCACTGGCCCTCTGTCGGCCGAACAGCGCGAGCGAGCGGCACTGATAAGGAAACTTAGAGCGTGTCCCGATTGCCGAAGGCGACGCGTCGCTGTGAGCAATGGCGCATCCTTTGTCATTCTCGAGTTTGACCTGCTGACTTTTGTGATAGTGCGACCCGCGGCACCATGGCATCACCTGGGACGAGGCCATTGCGAAGTTCAGGCCTCACAGTCCTACCATGCAGCAGCTTGCGCCCGTCTCTCCATCTGGGCGCAGGCTCAGCCCTTCTGCGTCGTTGATCGGTTCTGCGCCGTCCGTCTACCACGACCCGCAGGAGATGGACTTGGATTCCACGCCAAGCCATCAACCAGGGCGCGCCACATTCAGTGAGTCGCGCATTCGCACGCCACTGCCATCGGGACCTCGCCTTGACAAGGTGATCCCTTACACGCCCGGTGCTGGGTTGGACAGTCCGAAGGGCGACCTTCAGGGCCTGGCATCCAGAATCCTGGCCGACCCTTATCGCAGCCGTTACAGGACGGTCCAGGTGCTCCTACTCTACTGGGAGGATGACGACGACAAGGGCGCCGTCAAGGAGGCTGTCGATCAGTTGTCCAGCATCCTGGCCGGCCAGTACCACTATACGTTAGATATCAAACCGATCCCGTCGCCGTCCGAGAACTGCAAAAGCTCATGGAAGTGGCTGTCTTCGACCATCACCACACTTGTCGAGCAGAACGACCAACGTGACGCTCTGAAGATAGTATACTACAACGGCCACAGCTATCTGGATGCCGATAGACAGATGGTGCTTGCAAGGTCTGTAGACTCTTGTTTCTCTCGACGCTTTTCGCTCCCTGCTAACTTTCTTGATAGCTCCGGCGGCCCAGAGGCCGCATCCGCCCGGTGGAGCGGTATCCAGCAGATTCTCGAAGAAGCTAGCTCGGATGTCCTCCTCCTCATGGACGCCGCTTACTACCCGTCCTCGACGCTCCAGCGCAAGCAGGGCGTGTTCGAGCTGCTGGCTGCCTCCAACGGGGAGGACGTCAGCAAGAACATCGGCCGGAACAAGTTCACGCGAGCCCTGTCCGATCTACTCTACAGCAGGACCAGCCAGAAGAGCTTCGAGCACATCTCGGCGGCCGAGATACACGCCAAACTCCTGTCGTCCTACTACCCCAAGATGATCCAGGACCGGTACCCGGAGCAGGAGGTCATCACAAGCTTTCCCTCCCCGCTGCACCTGCAGATCAGCGGCGACGCGCGGCTGCCGTCCGTCTCCCTGGCTCCGGCAGCCAAGAGCGTGTCCGGCTACTCGTGGGACAGCGCACCGAACGGCACCAGCAGCGGCGCCCAGCTCAGCCTTACTTTCCGCCTCGCAGACGACGACGTCAACATGGAGAAGTGGTCGGAATGGTTTCGGATGATGCCGGATGGCGTCAAGGACGTCAAGGTGGAGGGTCCTTACCGCAATCATACGTTTCGATGACCAAAGTTTATATAACTTCCATTTGGCCATCACACAAACCATCCCCTTTTCGGGTATACGTTTTTTTTCTGAACCTCAGTCGAGGTTGTCGCAACCAAGGCCGTTATAGATGGACGAAGTGTCGGGATATAGACGCATCATATCGGGACAGATTGTCACCAGCGGTTTCGCAGCGAAGGGTTTTCCACAGGTTATAATCTCAAGCTCAACGAGCCGATACCGGCAACTGATGAGTCCACGAAACGAGTTTCCTTTTTTCGCGCAGCGACGTTTTCCTGTCGATGAAAAGCCGGGCTGACAATATTGGTGGAGGTGTATGATACCGGACTCCTGTGACGGGGGCTTATCCGACAAGTCTCCGAGGACCGTATACCGGAAGAAACGTTGCGAACAGACGGTATTACATAGCTCCGGATTTATGCCAATATAGAGGTTTCTTGTCTCGGCCTCCTTCCTGTCCTGCGCTCTCATGTCCTGTCTTGGAAAGGGTGATCTGTTTCCTGTCCCGGGCCACTCATGTCTCGAATGCTCTCCCCTATGGATGATGGCCTCCCCTCACCTCTTCGAAAATGCACCTTTACCGATATGCCTTTTCTGATGCTGCCATATCTGACGTTTCACCAGATCCAAACGCCGGTGCTCGCCAGCCTGCATACCGCATGCATAAGACGCAATAAAACCAACATAACCCAGCCCAGCAGCTCGAAATCAAGCCACTCCCGCGTGCACAACCAGTCCGTCGCAGTCTCCTAGACGAGCGACATATACGCCCCCAGAAAAACAGTCGCCACGGCCGTGCAAACCACCGCCCATCTCCTCGGCTTCCCCGCCGCCACGGCCGCCGCGTTCTCCGACGCGGTCGTCCCGTTGCCGAGCTTGAGGCCGGGGAGATACGGCCCGTTGTCGGCCGAGTCGATGCTACCGTCCCAGCAGTAACGATCAAAACAGTCCTCGCACACCTTCGGCACGGTGGTGTTGGTCCTCCACAGGCTCCTCGACAGCACCGCGCACCCGACGCACGTCGTCCACAGCGCGTCCTGGCTCCCGTTCCCCTGCGTGGCGCCAGCGTACGCGTTCGCAATGATCTGGTCGCGCTGGTCGGGCGAGTAGCTCGGGTCGAAGGTCGAGACGTTGCTGAAGGCCGTGTAGGGCGCGTTGGGGATGTACACCACCAGCGGCGGGACGGTAACCCCGGCGGAGAAATTCCCGGCGTCGCACCCGAAGAAGGCCGGGCGGGAGTTGAGGTCCTTGTTGATGAAGGTGTTCGCGTCGGGCACGGCGGGGAAGGCGGTGCCGTTGGCGATGGAGACGAACTGCCTGTCGTAGGTGGCGCGCAGGGCGGTGCCGTTGGGCCAGTAGGCGGTCGTGTCGGCGCTCGAGTCCACGGCGAAGATGACGTCGACGGCCCGGACGGGTTGGATAAGCGGGTAGAGCGGGATGTTCTGGAGGTCCTCGCCGCCGTCCACCAGGCTCAGCTCCGGGCTCGACGCGCCCGGGTTGGCGGGGGCATTCCACCCCAGGAACGGGTTGGGGACGTACTGCGCGATGTCGTTGTTGTCCTTGCCCAGTAGCTCGAGGACGTCGGTTATGGCGGTGATGACGAAGGAGGGCACGTTGAGCTCGGTCAGGTTCTGCAGGAGGAACTGGTTGAAGAGGGTCGACGAGGTGCCCATGACGTAGCCGATCTGGTCGAAGCCCGCGACGCAGTGGCCCGAGGACGGCACGGAGCCGCCCGAGAAGTTGGAGGCCAGGTATTTGGTCGGCGCGAAGCCGTACACCGTCGGGTCCCAGCTGCCCATCTCGTAGGGGTTGAACTCGAAGACGGTCGCGTTGAGCGAGACGATGGTCTCGCCGGGCGCGCGGCCGTCGGCCACGAGGATGGGGAACGGCGTGCCCGCCTGTTTGAAGTTGTCCGTGTCGGCGATGCTGGAGAAGGTGTATGCCGGCCCGCCGTCGGTGGCGTTGACGAGCTGGTAGCTCAGCGCGCGGCCCCAGTAGTCGGTGATGCTGGTCTCGAAGCCGGCGTCCGACTTGGACGAGACCTGGTCCGCCACGTCGGCCCAGTACTCGGCCGTGTTGACGATGCTGATCCCCCGGTCCTTGGGGCCCTGGAAGATGGAGTTGTCGAACTTCCACACGGCGCTGCCTTGGGTGCCGGCCTGGAGGTCGGACACGGTCGAGAAGTTGTTGGCGAAGATGCTCCCCACCAGCCAGCCGCCGCCCGACAGGCCCGCCAGGTAGGTGGCCGACTGCAGCAGCCCTCCGATCGCGCCGGCGCCCGTGGTCGTGCCTTGTATCCTGCTATCCGCCGCTTTGAGGAACCCGGCGCCGTTCATCAGCGCGCGGTAGCCCCCTCCCGACACGGCGATAGCGATGTTGGGAAGGGACGAGAGGTTGCTCGCCGCCGCGTCGCGGATGAACTTGGGGGCGTCGAAGTCGGTGATGTTGGCGCGCGTGAGGAGGTCGATCATGGGGTCGACGGTGGCCGGTCGGCGGTCTGCGAGCCACGACGTCTCGGCTTGCGACAGGCCGTCGGCTCGGCGGACTGTGGGCCGGGTCTGCGGACATGGTATTACTGCGGGCGCATAGCCGCCGCTCGGGTTGTCGGCGAGGGCGCGGTGGGCGAGGGCCGCGACGTCGGAGAGGAGCTGGGCGGCCGGGTTGTGTGGGAGGTCGCCGGTGGGAGAGGCGAGGGCTGTGACTGCGAGGAGCAGCTGGAGGAGGGACAGCGGCATGGAGGTGTGTAGTTGCATGGTTGCGGCGGGGTTAAGGATGCTCCGTAAGAATAACTTTCAGATCCCAGCTGTCATAGCAAATTGAAGCTAGGTATCAGAAATGCCCTCGTGATATCTCGGATAGCTCATACAGGCGGCAGTGGCTGGCGCGACAGACCGCAAAGCTGTGTGAATCAGCGCCAAAATAAGAATATGCGCCGTCAAAAGGCAAGATGGAAAAAGAATGAATATGAATGACAGCTGAGAACGGGCGCCGCATTGGAGTTATGAAGGCCGTCGCATGTCGTACGACCCCAGATAAAACTGTTCAAACTCCAGCTCTGCCCAGCGGGTCCGCTGATCTTGTTGGACTTGGGGACCCCTTCGCCTCGATCCGTGACGCAATCACATGAATTCAGACGTCGATTCGTCGATACCCGCCGTCAGCTCTCGGCATTCCGGCGCCGCAGTGTGGAGATTAGCAGCGCGCACACGGGGTTTTGGTTGAGTCCGGCCTGTCACCGGCCGGAGATCTTAACCTTTGCCAACTGAACGGTAAGAAGAAAATGAAACACACGCTGCTGTCTACACAACCTGGTCTTGGAGGATTCAACTCTGCTGTGCAACCGCAAGTGTTGCGGGCATCCATGGCAGTTATGGCAGGTGTTGAGTTGGTGTTGGAGGCGCTGATCGCGTGTTGTAAGCCTGTAACCCAGGCCACCCAGCCACGGCTGCGCTTGTGCCTGCATTAAGCCCGCCGCTTGGCCTGCATTAGGCTCGGTTGGTTGGCCATGTCACTCAGTGGCTTGGCAGGCCGTACTTCCCTTTCCAGCGATGATGTTCGGATGGCCCGGATGAACTTTGCATTGTGATCAACTTCGGAAGAAAAGATGGGTTGCATGTCGCTGGACAGATCATACACGTGGGGTTGAATTACGCGTATGCGCAATCATACCAGGACGACAGGCATTTCTCATGACTGACTACCCCTGTGATCCAGGGCAGGCGACGTCATGATGACTGTACCGCTTGCCTCGACTCCGCTGCTCTAAATATATCTTGTCAGGCTAGGAAAGAGCCTTTCAATACTGTTGCGAGTCGAGGACGCATGGGTTAAACCAGCAGCAGGACCTGAAAAATATCATCACTTCGTCTTCGAAGCTGGGATACAACCAGCTTACCTGAAGTCGGAGCATTAAAGGTGTCGGCCCAAGGAAGCCGGCTTATCAGTTGAGAGAAACATGGCCATGTTGCCGGCGTGGTCCGGAATCCCAACTGCATCAAGAGAGAACCGCACCTGAACGCAATCACACCGACGGGTCGAACACGGCTGAGCCTGGGTGTGTAGAAGCTCCTGCTGCCCGGTTCGACGACATGACAGAGGTCTTCTTCATAAAAAGGCCACCTATTGGTCTTCAACGCGCAAAGCTCGTTCTTGGAGTCTTGTCAACAACAAGTGTTGCCGACAGGATACTTATTTATGGTCCTTCCAGCTTCTTTCTGCACCGAACAGCTCAAGCTTCTCGTCGAATGCATCATCGACTGGACTCGGGCGCTGGCCAGGCGCCGGCACCGTCGCTAGCCAGAGTGTTAAGCATATCGAACCCGGGAGGATACGCACTATGTCAGCCATGAACAGATTGCTAGTGCTTCTGGTCAAATGGATCCGTTAGGTTATAAGCTTCGATTAAAGTCACGACATTCGGTTGGACATGGCCGCTCTGCGGGTTTCTGGACGTTGATTGCTTTGATCTGCTGCTCAAAGGTAGTCATGGTCGGGAAAACGGAAACGCCGCTATCCGGTCTGCTTCACAGTCATGATGCTGAACGGCTAACAAGGTGTGAATACATTGCGACTCTGGAACGAGTAGGGCATGGGATAGCTAGGCTGCAGAGATCAAGAGCGTCAGAGACAGGCGCGCCTTGCGATCGATATTCTTAGGCTACGCTCTAATGGTATCCCATCCCGGGTACCCTTGCCGCGCGTATCCTCGACTGTCGACAAAAGCCCTTAAGCACCCCCTCTCCTTAAGGGCACTGCATGAGAGCGTTACGGAATTTGGGCGGCGGCGAACCATGATGCCTCGAGGTCTGCGCCAAGAGCTGAGCTGAACAGGCTTTGGAACAGCATTTTGGATAACACACCACTCAGGGTAGCATCTTGTGGCGTATGGAAGGCTACCAGTCGAGGTCAGGAGTTAAATATATATCCGTGAATCCCAGACGACCGTACAGCGGAATATTTTCCTGCGTCAACAGCGGAATATACACGACTTCATACCTCATGGCGTACTTGCAGACAAGCGAGTCTCTGGTGCTGCCCGCTCAGGTGTCTAGAGGAATGTTCTCCCGTCTTACGTCCAACTCGACTTCGACTCAAGCTTGCAACTATACAACAGCGAGCTTCTTCGCAGTGAGTATCCAAGGCTTGCAAGAACCGCAGTCTTGGAACGGAGCTGATTCACAACTAGAACGTGACCATTGAATGCAAGCCGTATATCGAGGCGTTGCAGACATGCCCGACTAGCTCGGTCCGCATCAGGTTTCGACTCGAGGCAGCAAGCAATGCAGCCAGATGCTTGGATATATAGTGCGGTCCCTCTACTTGTGTTGTCACTTGTCATGAAGACTAACAGTGCGGCAGCTGGCGACACACTTGGTACGGCGACAACTACGAGACCACTCCTTCCTCGGACGACCTGGGCGGCCGCTACCAACCTCTTGACATCGAGGAGAACTCGAACTGCAGTTACCCGGATTTCTTTCCGGTAAGGACTTGTGCCTGTCTCAACTACGAGTACTTCAGTTCTGAGGGTGTTGACCTTGTCAAATCGTAGATCTTGAACAGAACATGCGCGTTCGACCTGGGCGCTTTTGACAACACCTGTTCCAATACGTACAACGGCCCAGGAGGCATCAATGATGCGTACCTCAAGTGTCAGGGCGCGGCGTGAGTTCCCTCACCCTCTCAACATGCAGGACTTTTACTCAACGCAGGCAGTGCGGAGCAGTATGTTCGGTGCACACTGCAGAAGCCCGCAGATGAGGTCGCCTCCTGCGTGGCAGACAACGCCGTGAAGGTGGACTGGCTGCACCAGATCCAATCCTACGCAGGGGCAAGCAGCTGTGCCAACGCCAACCAGATTCTTATCGTCCTCGGCATCGGCCTGTTCATCCAGTTGCTCCAGAGTCTCTTCCGGGTCCTCGGTTACCACCGCACGCGACAAGCTGTCAGTCGCAAGACAGGGTTATTCAAGGGCAAGCGCGGGATAAGTCAAGACGCGTCGGCGGTTCCAACCCGATATCCGCAACCCGAGTACATGGCCCCCATGCCGCAAATCGTCTACGAGCTACAGCCGACACCCTCCCACGACTATTCCCAAAAGCCGACCATCTACGCCCAGTATATGCTCTACCAGCATGAATACCAACCTTCTCCGCTGCTACCCCCAGTCCCCTATCCATATCCCTCCCACGACCCCTCCGCCGTCCCCCGCGACGGATACCACCCCCAAAACCACGAAACCCGCCTCACCCCCTGGCCCCGCCCCTTCACCCTAGAGCGAGTCTACACCCTAAAAGCAACCCGCCTCCTCCAGTCCGTCGGCCGCGAGGTCTTAGTCGCCTACCTCACCGTCCTAGTCCTGTCCCACTACGGGCTCACCACCCAAAGCTCCCTCGCCGAGGAGCTATCCTTCTACCTCGTCCGCCCCCGCGTCGCGCCCTTCCTCGGCCTCCTGGGCGTCTTCGAGCCCTGGAGCCAGCAGGGGCTCGCCGAGCTCACCGTCGACGGCGTGCTGAGCTTCTTCGCGGGCGGCTACGTGGCGAGCAGGTACTGGGCGCTGGCGAGGGAGAGGCCGGCGAACCCGGCCGCGCCGTACGGGGAGCTGCACACACTCGCTGCGGGGAGCGTGATGACATTTGTGCCGGATTTTGTGCTGTTTATTGTTACGTTTTTGGTGGCGCTGGGACTGGCGGCTATGCATGTGGATGATGGTCAGGGCCGGGACAGGAAGAGGAGGAAGGAGGACGACGACGGGGCGTGTTGTGGGCTGTGTTGCGGCGCGGCTATCATCTGGTCCGCGTGGATGGCTGTGTTGGCGGCCTTCATCGCCATCTTACCTCTTGTTGGAGTGGTTGAGATAATCGCCACGATCGTCATGACGATACGCCACAAGAGGAGGGTGAAGAAGGGGCGGATTGATGGGGCGTGGGAGCTGTGGGAGAGGAAGAGGAGTAGCTGGGAGGCGCCGCTTACTACTGACAGGCCGAGGTTTAGGATGTTTTATTACCTCCTTGTGTTGGGGAGCTTTATCATCAATATCGGGAACTGGATCTTCTTTGCTAGTTATCTGAAGCTGGAGGGAGAGATGTACTGTCCGCCAAGTGTTGCGAGCGTGCTGGCCATGTGGGTGCTCGTGCCGCTGGGCATTGATATGCTGTTCTTTGCTTATAGGGTGTGGACGCAAGATATCGGGTACTCGGGTGGTTCAGGGGGTCTGGCGGACGGCGCGGTGATTCCATAAAGAATAACGATTGGGAATAGGTCGATTACAGCGTGCCCTAGACGCTTGACAGACCGTAATTCGAATACTATAACGTCTATTTCAACGATTCTACTCGCTCTCTGCTTCATCTTCCTCCTCCTCTTCTTCCTCATCCTCGTCTTCTTCCTCCTCCTCTTCCTCCGCCTCATCCTCGTCTTCATCTTCCTCTTCCTCCTCGAACTCACCACCCTCGCTGCTATCATCGTCGTCACCCTCCCCACCCAACTTCTCCCTCTCCTCCTCCCTCCTCTTCGCCTCGTCTTCCTTCCTCGCCTCCTCCATCATCTTCGCCTTCTCAGCCCTCTGCTTCCTCTGCCCCACCACAAACGCCCCGATAGGCGTCTTCTCCCACTCAAAGTCTTTTAGGAACGCGTCCACCTGCGCCCTGTTATTGGGCGCAAACTCGACGCTCGCCCGCTTTCCCTCGATAAACTTCGCATTTGCCTCGATCTTCTGTACCAGCAGGACCAGCGACGAGACGAGCTTGTTGTTCCTGTTGCCCGTGCCGCCCACCTTCCTCGCCTCCTTGATCCACCGCTTCAGCATGATGACGACCGGCAGCGCGAACTCGGGGAAGGCGATGTTGGTCGACCAGAGGGCGAAGTACTCGGACAGCAGCTCGACGACCTGCTCGCCCACGCCGTCCTGGTAGACGCGCGTGCGGAGGTAGATCTTAGGGGCCTTGTACTGCACGCTAAAGTCCAGAGGCTTGAGGGTGGACTGCTTGGGGCTCTTCTTCATCTCGGCCGAGTTGAGGACCTCGAGCAGGGCCGAGGCGAGGGGGATGTAGGTGCCCGTCGCACGGCTGAGGCGCAGGAGCGAGCGGACGAGCTGGAAGCGGAGGGGGAAGTAGAGGGCCGTGGGGATCAGGCGCAGGGCGCCCAGCGTGACCTGCACGAGGGGGTAGATGAGCAGCTTCAGCTGGCTCTCCCTGCCGGCCTCGGCCTCCTTGAGCGGGCTGCAGTGCTCGGCGAGCACGCACGACCAGAAGTCGAGCGAGTGCACGTACTGCCAGTTGTAGACGGCCTTGTAGGCCTCGTTCTTGTTGTTGACGATGCTGTTGCGCAGGTGGATGGCCAGCTGGCGGATCATGCTGAAGGCGGTGGTGTAGCCGATGCCCTGGTCGATGCCCCACAGCTCGGCGGCCGAATTCTTCATCAGGTTGATGCCGCGGATCGTGTTGACGCTCGTGAGGCGGCTGCCCGAGATCAGGCCCTGGTAGGCGGCTTTGAGGACCGACTCGCGGATGCCCTTGTCGCCGATCACCATGAGCCGGCGGAGGACCAGGAATGCCGTTATCCTCGTGGTCTCGCTGCTTGCTGACTGGCACCAGAAGGCGACTACCCTCTTGGCGAGAGCTTTGAGGAGCTTCTTGAAGGAGAGCAGGTATGGGAGAAGCGGGCTGAGGGCGGAAAGGGTGAGTTTGAGGGTCGCATCGTCTGACAGAGTTCCGAGGAGGTGCAGGATGGAGCCGGTGTAACTCCTCATGAGGATGGACAGTGTCTTGAACTTCTTCGTGTCGGTAGAGACGTAAACCCTACCGGATGCCGACTCCTTGACGGGGACGTGGTGTTGCAGTACTTCAGGAACCTTCTTGAGCGCAACGACGAGGATGTCGTGGAAGACTTCCGGGCTGGAGATGGTGTACTTGGCCTTCCTGCCCTCCTCCTCTTCGTTGAGATGGGCTGCCGATCGGAAAGCCAGCACGACCTGCCGTGTTGCTCTGAGGGAGTGTGTCTCGTCCATCGACTTCTTCCACCTCGCCACCATCTCTCTTGTGAGCTCATTGTCCGTGATATACCCGTCCTCCTTTTCGCCCTTGCCCTTCTTCCTCTTCTTCTTCGGTTGCTCCTCCTCGTCGCCCTCGCTGAGGTCGTCAACCTCAGCCAAGTCGGCGTTCTCGTCGAATTCGAGGGCTTCGGGATCGTTCTCCTGCAAGAACTTGTAGAACTCGGGGTCGTCCTTCGCCAGCGCATCCATAGCAGCCTTGCTCATGCCCGGGTCCTCGTCGTCCTCCCCAGCGTCGGAGCCCGAGTCGCTGTCCTGGACCGGCTCGTCTGCCACAGGTACGTCAGAGTCGCTCTCGTCCTCGGAAGCATCCTCCTTCCCAGGGGCAGCCGTATCCCGCTTCCGCTTGCCCAGCTTGCCATTTGCCTTCGTCTCGGGCTGCTTGCTCTCGAGGATCTCGAAACCGCCGCCGAAGAAGTCGTCGACGCTCATTTCGCTCGCCTTCATGGGCTTAGGCCGTCCATTGGGTTTGGCAGCGCCATCTTTCTCATCCTTAGGGCCCTTGAGGAACTCGTCGTCTCGCGCCCGTTTCGTCTGCTTCTTGGCCTTGATCTGTTGTCGTTGCTTGATCTTCTGTACCGATTTCCGCTTCTCGAGGACGCCTTTGAGATGCTTCTGTTCGAATTTCTTGGTCGCCTTGAGGTTCTTCTTGGTGGGAGCCATTTCGGAGGAGGGACAGCGGCTCTGTCACCGGCGATTACGGATGTTGGCTTGTGCTGAATGCGCAAGTCTCTCGATATCTGCACTTCTTTCTGGCGGGCTTCGAATTTTCAGCGGGGATCGTCTTATCAGTGACTTATCTTGGGGCGCTATGACCGACTTGGACTAGCCTGATCTGGACGGGACACCAGTGTCTACCCCTAACCCTCGACATCTTTTGTCCATCTCCAGCAACGTAAACGCCGCCTCGACTCCAAGGACACGACTCACGGACGAGCCAGCGGCGTGTGCCCTCTAATCGGACAATAACTTCCTTAGGTTTGGCCTTCACTATGTTTGTAATCAGATGCGTATATCTCACCCACGGCCATGGTGACCCGATGGATCTTTGGAGGCGGGTTAGCGCACTCTATATCGCGTACCTGAATCTACGGGCCAGATAATGTCCGGATCATCGCCGGCATGCGGTCCAAATCGTCTCTGCCGAAAGCTGTAGCATATTGATATTGACTTAATCTATCATCTTTGCGCGCCCGCATCGCATTGGCGCGCACGGCCAACTCCGTGGGAAACACCCCTTATTAGGCAAAACACCACTATGGGAGACCGTCAGTACTGCGGGTTTAGACCCCTTCACCATACCCCTAATTGCCGTCTCTTCCGTCTATCGAAGCCACCTATATAAGGGTGTTCGAGCACCAAGAGGTGGGCAAGATGTTGCGAAGATCGTCTACTCATAGTCCTACCCTACCAGCCACCTCTAGCCCAAAATGCATTTCTCCCTCGCCATCGTCCTCGGCCTTGCGGCCCTAGTCTCGTCCCACGGCCTCGTCCAGAAGCCTGCCGCCCGCACGCCCGGCGACGCGACCGGGGCCGCCTGCGGCAAGACGATGGAGACCTTCTACCAGATCGACAACACGTCGTACCCGGAGGCGCTTCTGCGCGCCAACCCGAGGGGCCTGACGGACGGGTACGACGCCAAGAAGTGCAACCTCTGGCTGTGCAAGGGGTACCAGTTCGCCGACAACGCGGCGCACGTGCAGAGCTACAAGCCCGGGGACGTCGTCGACATGGAGGTCTGGATCCGCATCCCGCACAAGGGGTACGCCAACGTCAGCGTCGTCGACACGGCGAGCAACAGCGTCATCGGGAACCCGCTGCTGGTGTGGAAGGACAACTACGCCGCCTCGGCGAACCCGCCCAAGGACCAGACCAAGTTTAGCGTTACTGTGCCCGAGTTGGGCGGGAAGTGCACTACTCCTGGTGCTTGTGTAGGTGTTACCCTGTTGATGATACTGTTGACTGCGTGCAGTGCTCGAAGGACTTGTGACTAACGTTGAGATGCGTAGGTCATTCAATGGTATTGGCTGGGACAGGGGCAGACTTACGAGTCGTGCATCGACTTCACCGTTCCGGCTGCTGCGCCCGCTACACCTGCTATCCGAGGTCGCACGCCAGTGTAGGAGTCGATTGGAAGCACGTTGTCAACAGATCACGGTTGAGCGTGGGCAAAGGGGGAAGGGAGATGCAGTCTTGCGCCGTAGATACCGCAAAGTATGTACGGGACTCTATTAAGAACTGCAGTAAAGACTTGACTGGCTGTCGACTTCAGTGATGTCGGGCAAAATAGGCTTGCTGCATGCCCAATTCTCTTGATTCGAGATGGACGGTTTGAGCTACATGAGGTGGTGTAGCTGAGTATCGATGTGTGATGCTCTATTGCCACCGACGAGGCTGCCCCGCGCAGCTGCCTGAAGACAGAGCCCGATCTGCTTAGCCCTCCCATCCCCATCCGCTTCTTAAGCACAAGGTTGACGCATCCGTCTCCTCGGCGCCGTATAGTTAGAGCGTCAAAGTCGAAGCCATGGACCCTATCAGTGCCTTAGGAGTTGCCATGAGCATCATACAGTTAGTGGCTGTTAGCCATCAGGCGCTCTCATCAGTCAGAGAGGTTGCCTCGTCGGCCATCGGAACATCTGCGGATGTCAGCCGGTTAAGGCTCCTGGTTGAGCATGTTCCGACAGAGCAGCACCGACTTTGCGAAGCTGACGTCCACGGAGAGCAGCGACAAGAAACTGTTGGTATGTGACATGGCCGCCGAGTGCGACGCTGTTGCGGAGACACTGCTTGCAAAGCTTTCGAGACCGGAAATGAAACGCAAGGGATTCTTGCGAACGAGTGCGGCCTCGGCTGTTGCGACAAGATATACATTGACGAGACAAGAGATATGCGACCTGAGGACCAGCCTACTCGAACTTGAAGGCAGACTAAGGCAATGGTGGCTGGCGGAAACACAATCGTAAGCATACCATGCTGGCGATTTTGATCCTGAGTCAGTTGTTAACATATTGACAGACAACACTATTCATCTTCATCAGGCAAGATAGACGATCTTGCTCTTATTGCGAAGAAAGTTGAGGCAAAGTCCGTCAGAACAGGCTAGAGGAGCTGCAAAGGGATGTGAGCCGCGGCCTCCACCTCCTGACACCAATGGCCAGCTCATTTGCCCAACAAATCGGGGAAGCAGCGAGCAAGGGAGAAAGCGAGCGACTCAGGGAGTTGACGGCGGAGCACACGTCTGCTCTGCACCGTGCCGTGGCAGCACTTGAGATCATGTCCAGAGAACTGGGAACGGTAAAGCGAAACAGGACGATCCTGAAGTCTTTATCGTTTTCGATACTCAAATGTCGGCAAGATGTTATACCTCGGGCTCACCGCGAGACCCTCAAGTGGATTTACGACAGCCGAAGGAGTACGTTTGAGACTTGGTTACAAGAATGGGAAAGGCATCTTCTGGGTCAGCGGTCTGGTAAGTCCGTCCACGTGCACATCTCATCGCCGAGGAGGACATAATCCACCTTGTGAAGGAGCTCGCGGCCTCCGACAACATCAAGGTCTGCGTCTCTAGCTGGCTATGGTCAGCCTTCGTCGCCGAATGGAACCCGTCGGACCAGAACCTGAAGGTCCCAAGATTTTACCAGTGATGATATGCAGAAGTCTATCCACGAGAGGCTGGTCGAGAATCAGCAATTCAAAAAGATGGCGACGGCTGACGTCAGGTACTATGACCTGGTACCACGAATCTCGAAACGAGCCCAAGGTGTCTGGCTCTGGGTGTACCTGGTGGTGCGAGACCTTCTTCGCGACCGGCGAGACAGTGAACCCTACGAACAACTCGTCGCTCGGCTGAAGTCCTATCCACGGGAGCTCGCAGCATACTACCAGGTTATGATGAACCGGATAGACGCCATTCATAAAAGAGAGTCAGCGCAGATCATGCTGCTTGCGCTGGCTAGTCCTGTGCACATGTCTTTGTTCGTCCTAAAGCACCTTTCGAGGTGGAAGGACCCTGACCTCATCTCCACGACACCCCAGACCCCAATCGACAATGAGGAAGTAGAGGCCCTCTATCAGCAGTGGCTGCCTCGCCTGCAAAATCGGTGTCGAGATCTGTTGCAGATCGGGAAGCTTGGATATGTGCGACATACGGGCTGCAGATACCACGTCGATTTCCTGCATCGTACTGTTCGTGACTTTCTATTCTCCAAATATCAGACAACATTGCGTCACCATGCGTCGGAGGACTTCGACGAGGCGTTTGTCCAGGCGAGAGCGAGTATATTCATGCTGAAAATCGCGGCCGTACAGACATATACGCGCTCGAGCTCGCGTCACTGACATATCGAGCATTCAACATGACATGCAGGTATCCTTGGGAGCATTGGAAGGACACACAAGCACCAGCCAAAGAAGTTCTCCTTGTGGGCGAACAGGAACGGACCGCAAATTCCCTGGGGATACTAGGTGCACTGAACCGTGGTGTCGACGTCAGAGTCGAGAATACCGAGTCTATGTTGCCTCTGGCTGCGAAATACGGTCGTCTGTTCTACCTTGAACACGCACTCGAGCAAGCTCCAAGCCGAATCCGCCAAAGTGGCCGCCCACTGCTTTATTTCGCGTTGCACAGCCAGTGTCCTCGGCGAGGCAATGACAGGATTTGGAACGAGGACAATGTTATGCTTTTAGATGAGAAAGTTGTGACTTGGCTGCTGGAGCACAATGCCGACCTAAACGAAACGATGGGGCCCGAAGCTGATCAGACACCTTTCGTCGAGTTCGTCCGGATGTGCTCAAGGCGCTGGGGTGACTGGTCAAAAAATGTTGGAAGTCAGCATGATTACAGAAAGAGAACCTCTGGGGTGCTCAGACTCCTCCTCAAGCATGGAGCGAATCCGATGATCAAGACCAGGAGTGTCGACGAGGATGGCGAGGTTCTCACCGAGGAAGTTTCAGTCTCAGAGCTTCTGGCGCCTTGATTGGGTCCTGCTTTGACAGCGGAACTGGAGAGCATCGTGAAGCCATTGTTAGCCGCAAAGGGGATCAATAACGATGGATTAGTGGCGAAGATTTGGCGATGGACGGGATATTGAAGCGGTCATGTTGTTACTTGGCGTCTAATGGGATATGGGTTCCGGGGTGAATGCGTGAGAGAACGGAAAGGCACCTCAACTTCCCCAGTGTAACTACATTATAGGCGACAGTCCTGAATAAAGTCCTGGCGCCTTGCAGATGCCGGTAGATCAGTGTCTTGTGAGGGGATTGGTACGCCGGAGCATGTGAAGTTTCGGCCGCCAGATACCCAACAAAGCATGCAAGCTTCCATCAACTAGATTCATAAGACACCACTTCTTCGGCCCCTTAATCAGCGTGATATGTGATAAGCCGGAGGGATGCAATCGAACTTGCGGAGTCATGACTGTGAGCGATGTTGAAGATCAGGAGTGGGGACCCACTTTTGACGTTGACCCAGCAACGGCGCGTCGACAACAAACAAAACCCACCCAGCGACCTGATCCTACCTTGAAGACTTGATGACAACATCCATCGACAGTTGTGTCAACAGCAACGCCCCTTCTTGTTTACGTTCTTGCAATTTGCGGGCTCCTATTGCACAACCAAACTCCGGACTTATGAGGAACTCTACATAGTTCCGTCTCATCGACACCTTTAACTAACCAACACAGCAAACATACGTACCTACCATCATGGACCCAGAAGCGTCTCCCCCGAAGCGGATGACCCGCGCCAGAGCTGCAAAGGTGGGCGAGGTCAGCACTGCAGCCAAGACAACCAGAATCATCACTGCGTCTGCGAAGGCCAAAGCCACCCGCAGCACAGCCACCGCCTCGACCAAGCGCAAGACTCGAGCCGACGAGGTCGAGGAAGACGACAACTACCAAGATGACGAGCTCGCCCAGCCAGAGCCAGCCATGAAGACACGGACCCGTGGCCGTCCTAAGAAGGCTGCTGGGCCGGAGGCAGAAGTCGAGACAGCTCCAGCCACACGCACCAGAGGCCGGCCCAAGAAAGCCGTCGAGCCATCCAAGGAAGAGACCCAGCCAACAAAGCCAGCAACACGGACTACTCGGACGAAGAAGACTGCTCAACCAGAGGCCGAGACACCCGCTGAGCCGGCGAAGAAGCAGCCAGCAACTCGCACCCGTGGCAGCGCTACAGCGCCAACGAAGTCAACAGCAGCCAAGTCCGCCGCAGCCAAGAAGACGGTCAAGTTCGAGGAGCCCGAGAAGGAGAACATCGAGCCTGCACCGGCCAAGACCACGCGCGGCAAGGCAGCCGAGACCACTACCACTGGCCTCCGCGCCAAACCCGTACGAAGGGCAGCAGCCTCCTCTACCACTGCCAGGGCCGGCACACGCGCTGGCGCAGCGGCCAAGACCTCTGGGCATGAATCAAAGTACGAGAAGCCCACTCCGTTGAGCCCTAAGAAGGTCACTCAGATGGCGATGCACAACAGGGCGATCACCACCTCCACTGCAGCACCCGAATCCGAAGACGAGCTCGCCGCCGACGAGAAGACTCCCGCCAAGCCCAGGGGCAAGGCCATGTCTGGCGTCAGGGTGCGGGGCGGGTTGAAGCTCCAGGTGTCGCGGTCGGTTTCCAAGACTACAGAATCGGATGAGAATGAGGTGGAGAACGAGATTCCCGCCCCGAATATCATTCTGGGTAGCCCCTGCCGGCGGCCTCCGCCTAGTCCGTGGAAGGATAGCATGAAGACCCCTGCTAAGCGGGTTGACGGTGTGCCTTCACTTGCTCAGTCGGCTGTGAGGCCACCTACTCGTCTTTTCGAGGATGAGACTGGTCAGCAACAGCAGCCCCAGTCTGCTCTGAAGAGCAGCCTCTTGCAGTCCCCTGCCAAACGGTCTCAGTCCGCCATGAAGGGTCTCGATCTCCGCCCCGTGGGCGGCATGCAGCTTGGCGTGCCCTCGCCTTTTAGGACGTCTCTGCTTAGCCCGCCGAAGCGTCCCATGAGTCCGAGCAAACCTTTCATGCTCGGACCGAGCTCGCCGAGGAAGCAGCAGGATGATGAGACGGTGCTTGGACGGACGCCGGCGCCGAAGCCTACTCTGCTTGCGACCCCGCTGGCTGCGGAATCTTCCGTCGAGTGCACGACTGGTCAACATGCTGGAGAAGTCGCCATTCCTGAGGATGTGGAAGAAGAAGAACGGGGGCCCAGCCGCCTGCTCTTCCCCGGAAGGATGTCTGCTGTTTTACCCCGTCACGCTGATCCGGCCTTGGATCAGGAGGAGTCAGAGCACGGCGAGTCTGACCGCGAGGAAGAGCAGAACGGGGCGCAAGCGGAGGACGATGAGGTCGACCTGGTAGCTGGCGACAACCAAGAAGTTGAGGAACAAGTGGACGACCCGATGCATCTTGACGAGCCCGAGCCCGAAAGCGGGTTCGTCATGGTTCGCCACGAGCGGGAGGCCACCACCACCCCTCCCGCTTCACCTCCTCAGCAGCAGCAACCCGCCGGCATCTTCGGTCTCCGGGAGAAAGATCTCAACCCGTGCGACGAAGATACCGAGTCTGAGGACGAGGATGAGCTTGCCACGACCGAGACTCTGATGCCAGCGACGCCGTGCCGTCCTCCCACATCCAGGACTACGACGGCAGACAACAACGCGATGTCGGCTCGGAGCACCAACTTTGGTGAGCGGAGCACCGTCAAGCGGGCTCGTACGGATGATAAGTTTGGCTTTACGCCATTGATCAGTAAGCTCAATGCCTGGGGTCCTGCGTCGAGCCCGCTCAAGATGGGCAGGCCGGAGTCGCCCGGTGTTGACATCTTGAGCCGGGACGACGAGGAGATGCAGCCCGAGGCTCCTGTTGCTGCTCCCTCGCCGATGCGGAACACGTACTTTGACGAGGCTATAGCTCAGACCAACGTCGAACAGCAAGAGCGTGACGCCCCCGACGCTGGCGAAGCTGACGAGGACCACGACGACGATGAGCTCCCCGAAAAGCCTACCCCCTCCGAACCAATGGAGACAGCGGAAGACGGCGTCCTCACCCCGGAATTCGACGACATCCCCGTCACGGACGAGGACCTCTCCCTCGCCGCCGAGGCGCACGAGATGTCGCTCATGGAGCCGGCCCAGGTCGAAGACATGCTGCACCCTCACCACGATCATCACGACAACGACGCCCTCTCGGAGGCGAGCCAGGAGTACGGTGACGAGAACGCGGTCCCCATCGACCCCACCCTCCTCGTCGTCCCGCCCGTCACGCCGCGGCGCGACTTCTCGGGCGTCCGCGAGGTCCGCACCACCTCCAAGGTGCCGCTCAAGCCGGCCGACGACTCGACGCCCCGCCCGAGGATCAAGAGGCGCGGACACAGCATCTCGCGACTGCCCGTCCAGCAGCAGAGGCCCACCCAGGGCCTGCAGCGGAATGCTACCGTCATTTCGTACTCGCCGACCAAGCAGTCTACCACCCAGATTGAAGAGCCTAGCATCGAAGAGAGGGGCGACTCGGAACCGCCCGTCACGCCCGCCAAGTCGGAGTGGTCCACCGCCGGTACTCCCGCCCGCACCCCGCGTCGGGATCTGAACCCGGCCCTGCTCCGGGGCGCGGTGGTCTTCGTCGACGTGCACACCAGCGAGGGGGCGGATGCTAGCGGCATCTTCGTCGAGCTGCTCGCGCAGATGGGGGCGCGGTGCGTCAAGACTTGGGTCTGGAACCCGACCAGTCCGCCGCCGCAGGAGGGAGGGTCGTCGTCGTCCAGGATCGGCATCACGCACGTGGTGTACAAGGACGGCGGGAAGAGGACGCTGGAGAAGGTGAGGGAGAGTGGCGGGGTGGTGCAGTGCGTTGGTGTTTCTTGGGTGCTTGAGTAAGATTTCCTCACTGTATCGTGACTGTGACTGAAAAGAGTGATTGCTTGCTAATGATGATGTTACCAGCTGCGAGCGCGAGAACAGATGGCTCGACGAAGCGCCCTACTACATCGACACCTCCCTCGTGCCCCGCGGCGGCGCTCGCCGGCGCAAGAGCATGGAGCCGAAGGCCCTCCGGAATCTGAACGGCGAGGTCATGGTCGACACGCCCAAGTCCAAACCCGCTCTCTCAGCCCGCGAGTGCCAGTCCCTCCCCGCCACGCCGGTAAACCCGCCCTCCTCCCGCCGGCGCGACAGCAGCCTTTGGATGCGCACCCCGCCCGAGCAGCTTGGCGAGCCTTACGCGGAGGACCATCAAGAGGACGGCGAGGGAGAAGATGACTGGGCCGAGGGCGTATCCCTCCTCATGCCGGTACCGAAGACGCCCGCGCCCGAGCAGGTAGCGCGGTACGCGGCCGCCGTGGCGCTGGAGGCGACGCCGACGATGGATTGTGCGGAGGGCGAGGGCGGGGAGGAGGAGGAGGAGGAGGAGCGGCGGGAAATGATGATGACGAGGACATGCCCGCCCAAGAGCAGCAGTGCGTACCACGAGCTCGGGGAAGGGGTGCTGAGGCGCGAGAAGGACGAGGGCGTGCTGATGCGGCTCATGGCGGCGCGTAGGAAGAGCCTGCAGTTTGCGCCCAAGGTCGGGAGTCCGCTTGCTAGGGCATGGGAGTAGCCTGTTCTTATAAGGGAGCGCACAGGGGAGGAAGTCGGGGTTCTGTATATGGTTTTGGTTGTCATGCCCGTTCCCTTACATGGGGTGGGCTGACGTTGGGCGATGTACTCGCGTTCTTGGGATGGGATGTCCCTTACACTCACTTTGGGCCTGGACAGCTGAACATTGGAGTTTAGTACGGGTTACGATGGCTTTGGGAGTCGGGTCGTTTGTTGTTCATGCTGTCCGTACATATGGCGTAATACCAACTTGTCGTCTCAAGTCGTGTTGCCCCTGATGCAGTCGAGTATTGTTTCTGGCAGTTTTCACTCTCTTTGACTCGGACCTGGACAGCTCGAGAGTGGGTTGGACAGTGCTGTGAGCGAGGATGAGCCTCCGGTGCCGACTCGCGTATTGCTTCTACAATTTAGTATTTCTTCGGGTTGATGTAAGCTGAGGAGCCTCTGTTACCCGCTTGATCTCTGCCATATCCCGATGTTGTGTCTTGAACAATCCTGTTGTATTGATGCCTTGTCTCACAAGAAGGGGGGGGGGGGGGGGGCCGAAGCTTAATCGTTAATGATCCGAACGTCTTGCCCCATCACTTTCTAATCTCTAAAGGCCACAACCGAAGCAGAACCATGCAATAGCTCCACGTTCCAGAGCCGGATAGATGCTCTAACGCCCAGCAACCAACGATTCACCTACCAGGTCCCCTCCGTCCCAGCCTCGCCTCCCTCGCAGCCCCCGCCCCGATGTTCGCCGGAATAGCAAAATCCCCCCTAGAAGCAAACCAAAGCAGCTGCTCCCCCTTCACCTTCGGCACTTGATCCTGCTGCTGCTGTTGCTGCACCTGCGGCGCCTGTTTCCCAGCCGGCTGTCCCCCGGCACCCAGCATAACCACGTCCTCGTCCCCATCCCCAGCATCCTTCCCTCCCATCTCCTCATCCTCCTCATCATCCTCATCCTCGTCCTCGTCCTCATCCTCCATCTCCTTCTTCAAATCCCTCTTCAACCCCGTCCTAACCTTGTCGACCCCCATTTCCCTCTCAGCAGAGGTATAGACATCCCGGCTCTCCCCCATGATGAACTCCTCGAGCCGGTTCTTCATACTCTCCTGCACATCAGCCCACAGATTCGACAGCGGGTCCCCGCCGCTCTCATCCTCATCCTCTGGTCTGTACCCTTCCTCATCCTCCTCTTCCTCCTCTTCTTCTTCCTCATCCTCCTCATCTTCCTCCTTCCTCTTCCTATTCCCACCCCCCCCCCCCCCCCCCCCCCCCC